>JBBPCX010067205.1:0-13562 GCA_037974365.1 Hydrocynus forskahlii | reverse complement strand
GAACAGGAGGGAAACCTAGAACTCAGGGGACAAGGACCGGGACAGACGTGACGGGGACGAGGTGGCCGTTACACTCATATCCGCCGTGAATGGATTGCTAGCAGAAAGTGCAACATGATGTCAACTTCAGAGTTCAGGCCTGCTGCCAGGTCAAAATAAAAATCACCACAAAAACATGAGAAAAAGAAAAACTAAAATATCCCCTTCAATTTAGTGGGACACAGCATTTCCTCTAAATTTCCCTTCCGTGGGGTGTGATGTCCCAGTAGTGTTTTCAGAGAATCAGCCCTAAATCATGATGCTCCCACCTTCGCACTTCTCTGCAAGTATTACAATATTTGCATCATAAACACAACTCTTCTTTTGGTAAACATGATGAGTTATCACCAAAGACATCTATTTTCACTTCTCCATTCTATGTTGCCAAATAACTTTAAGAAAGTTCCTTCACCTTCATAATTATTGCTTGTTTTATCAAGCAATGGCAATGTATTTAATAGTGACACCAAGAGCGGTTTGCACAAGAACAGCAGCATCAGTGTGTACAATTTGATTTCTTTTTAACGTCTGCATATATGAATATTCCAACATTGTGTCTGAATGCCCTTTTTCCCTAGCTGTTTTTCTTTTAATCTTTGTTTTTATGTAGACATACATACTCAATTGTTACTGTGTGAATGTAAATGTGAGGTGCGTAAAATGCACTGGATGCATATTAATGAACAATATTTCTCCTTAGAACAAGGCTGCCCAAATCCATGAGAGACAGTTTCCAGCACAGTTTGGTCCCCTCCCTCCTCAAAAACACTCCCTAAATCTGACAGTTAACATGTGAGTTGATCCAGGTGTTTTTGAGCAGGGAAATCACAACGTATTATTTATCATATTACAGAAATGTATTAAATTGTGAAAGTTTGTCCAGTAAGAGTAGCGCCATCTGTCCCAAAATGAGTTGGCACAGAAATAGAACTGATTGTGTCTGATTGCAGTCTTATTTATGTATAATTTTAAAAAATTCACTCACCCGTCAGTTTCTTCTTCAAGGTCATCTGGAGTGCAGTGGGATTTGCTGCTTACCTTGATAAAATATTTTCTGTCAAACCTTGTGATAATCAGTTCCCCCCCCCCCAGTCCCCCCATAGACACACCCCAGCTTCTTCCAAAAAATAACTGAGTTATTAACTGAGTTACAGCATTATAAAAGTAACTAGTTACCAGGGAAAGTAACTTATGCATTACATTTTTTTAAAATGTTCAAATATGTCAAAAATGTGGATCCCCCTCCCCACTTTGATGCAAATTTAGCTGTATGTTCAATTGTTTGTAAAAACACTATTAAATACGTGTAATTAATGAAATAAACACTTAAAATAAATAAAAGTCTAAATATAAATAAAAAAATACATTTTTAACAGAAAACATTGTACACAAATCTACACTATTCTAATATTGCTGTGGGACAATGTGAGACAAGACACCTATCGAATTTACTAGATCATTGTAGATATGGTCAATCTATGTATATAATAGTAGAATGATAAAACACAATAGATGTTTTAGAACTTTTCATATTTATTGCACTTCAACAGGCCGCAACTGGCAATTAAATATGTCTAAATTAAATTATGCTTGTACCAAAATTAAGCAATGTACCAAAAATAAATACAAAATATACAATCTTTGTCGTGCAAATTAAATTAATCAAATTGTCACACAACTTCAGATGACTGTATTTTCTTCCTCACAAAAGTAAACAGTTTAACAATAAGAAGTGCCAGCAATATAATACTGAAAAAGTACTGAAAAGTGCAAGGCATAACAAAAATAACTGTAATGTTATTTGCCACATAAATTAAACTAGTTCCTGAACATTCATTCATTCGTCAATCCATCCATAAACTCCTTCCTAATTCTCATCAATCCATCCATCCAACCATCCTAGCCATTAAACCAGTGGTTGTATCTCAAAAGCAAAAGCTTCTCAAACTTCTGGTCAGAAAGCCTGTTCCTCTTTGGAGTGAAGACAAGCTTCCCCGAGCTAAACACTGGGGCACTGGATGGAGTGGCTGCATTATATCTGAGTGAAATTGGAAATCCATTGAGAGCATCTATCCCTTGTGCTCCTGATTTGAAATAATCTGCGACTTGACTTTCAGCAGTAGCAGAAGTGCCGTCCTCATTGTCAAAGGAAAAGAACTCATCCTCTTTGGCTGATTCTGTGCTGAGATGGCGAGTTGGTGTGCTGGTACCTGCTTTCTGGTCTTGGTCTAGGACAATTTTCCGGCACTCTGCCAGCAAACTTGCCCTGGCCTTGTCCTTCCTGTCCTGTGTCCACAGCCAACGTAGTTTGAACTTGGGCAGACACACAGCAGCCAAGACAGCATCCTCACTTTCCAACACCTCTGCAAATCTTCTTTTGATTGCCTGAAATGATACATAAGAATTCAGGTTATACTATCGTCTGTCTACACACACAACATTATATATTATTGTGAGCATATTTAACAATGCCATTTTACATAATTGTTTTTCATAATGTATGTTAATTAAACTGTGTAGGCATAGCCAGCAAGATGATGGACCTGCAAAGCCTATACAGCAAAAGGCTTTGCAGGTCAATCATCTCTAGTCATACACCATACAGCTGTAAATCTTAGTACAGAATAAGGAAACTATATGCATTTCCCATCCATCCAAATTAATAAAGTGCAATTGTTGGGTAATTGGTTAAAGATATAAGGGTCAATGACATATAAGGTTTTTCAACATACCAAAAATAAGAATATCTTTTGCAACTATTCAAACATTAATATTGTTTGTATACATAAATTAATATTGATTTATTTAATTAAGTAATTCTAGTGTTTTTTCATAAAGATAAATTGCCCGAGGCCTTAAAAAATGTCATGTGGTGCGAAAATAATTGATCTCAAAACTAATACATTTTTTTGGCATACTTAATATTTTTTTACAAGTTGTCAGTAATATCAATTGTTTAGATACAAGTATTTGCATTTCTTTTGAGTTTTGTAAATTGTGATCTCTTATTTTAGCTCTATAATGTCACAGTTGCCACATTAAATGTAGTTAACCGACTCGTTTTTCCTGTAAAACACATAAAACTGATAAAAGTGTTTTAAAAATACCATTCACTTAAGCAAATTGTATCAGTTATTAATGTTTCAGCTACAGAAATTAGATATTTTATTTTGAATTTAATGTAGTTATTGTTATGATTGGTCGCCCCACATAATGGGTGGTTGCGCCAAACGACATGAAGACCTTTTATCATTTAAAAGCAATTTAAAGAGGTCAGATTGTCCGACATTAAACCCAAGGCAGACACCGCTCTGCCGTACAAAACGCCACCCACAGCACCTACGGGGTCCGGTCAGCCCGTAGCCATGACCAGGACCCATCTGCAGCTGCAGTGGGAATGGCAAAAACGGCAGGAGGAGGAGCTGAAGGAGCAGTTCCTGACCGTGGTGAGCCTGCTTCAGGAGCAAGCCAACCAGCAGCTGCAGCCAACGCCGGAGGGACCAGGGACCCTGCAAGCTCTGGCTATTCGTGCACTGCCCGGGTGGCGTTCGAGCCGACGCTCCGAGTCCGAGCTCCCGAGGGCCGAGGCTACGCTCCTGAGACCCGTGCCAGCACCCTGAAGAAGGCTACAGCCTCCTACACCAGCCCCCCGGCTTTGCCCAACAGCACCAGGTAGCATAAGGAGGGTTGGTGTAGGGAAAAGAGTAGCTGCAGCCTCAGCTTTAGCCGTAGCCCAGGAGCATGTAGACCTTTTAGGCCCCTTAGAGGAGCCGTATGGCTCATTAGTAGAGCCTTTAAAGCCTACAGTTCTAGCCGTAGCCCAAGAGCCTGTAACTTGGGCCTTAGCCAAAGAGCCTGTAGCTTTAGCCTTAGCCCAAGAGCCTGTAACTTTGGCCTTAGCCCAAGAGCCTGTAACTTTAGCCTTAGCCCCAGTAGACAGGTCTTTAGCCTTAGCCCCTGTAGACAGGTCTTTAGCCTTAGCCCCAGTAGACAGGCCTTTAGCCTTATCCCCAGTAGACAGGCTTGTTGACTTTGTCCCAGAAGAGAGGCCTGTAGGCCTAGCCAAGGGGCCTTTAGCCGTAGCAGCTCGAGAAGGGCCTTTAGCCGTAGCCATAGCAGCCCAGGAAGGGCCTTTAGCCGTAGCCATAGCAGCCCAAGAAGGGCCTTTAGCCGTAGCCATAACAGCCCGAGAAGGGCCTTTAGCCGTAGCCGTAGCCATAGATGCCCGAGAAGGGCCTGAAGACGTAGCCATAGCCACCCAGGAAGGACCTGTACAGGCTAGCGAGGAGCAAGAACCTCCATCAGGGGAAGGGGGTCTTCTCCTGAATTTTTTGGGGGGGAGTACTGGGGTCATTGAGGACGCCGGTGGTGCCCGAGGAGAGGGCTCCACCCCCGAGGAAAGCGAGGGGCTTCCCCAGGGTGCCGGGGTGCCCGTGGAGAGGGCTCCAACCCCGAGGACAGCGATGGGCTTCCCCAGGGCTCTGGTGGGGCCCGTGGAGAAGACTCCATCCCCGAGGACAGCGAGGGGCTTCCCATAAGCTCCTGTGGAGCCAGGGGTGAGGGCTCCACCCCTTAGAACAGCGAGCGGCTTACCATAAGCTCCTGTGGGGTCCGTCAAGAGGACTCCGCCTCTGAGGACAGAGAGAGGTTCCCGGTAGAGGGCCCTGCCTCCAGTGACAGCAAGGGGTTCCCCGCAGAGGGGCCACCAGGAGGGGGCTGGGCTCCTGAGAAAAGGGTGGAGCTCCCATTTTAGTGATTGGGTATGCTTCAGTGTATTTAAGTTCTTTGAGTTTTAGATGTCCTTTGTCGGACAACCCAGCACCTTGTTTTCGTGTGAACCCAGCTCTTGATCTCAGTTCATCTTGTCTCGTTTGTTAAAGAAAATCTATAGGCTTAAGTCTGGCTCTCACGCCAGTTTTTGTTTTGTGTTTTTGTTAAAGAAAAAAGATGGTTCACTTTGAGTTTAACTGGTGCATGTGTTCCTGCAAGTCCTGCCTGGAAACAGGCAGGACCTGTGACATCAACAAACAATAAATTCCATACAAAAATTATATTTAAACCAGATTTTATTGACATTTCAAACATGTAAACTTTATTTTCTATATAGCACATTTCATACAAGGAATAACACAAAGTGCTTTACAGGTTAAAAGAACAGACGTCCCTCCCTCCCACCTCTCTCCTTCACTCACTCACTCACTCACTCACTCACCCGCACACAGCCGTAAACATACACTCTTTAAAATTTGATATGACAGGCACTGAGGAACCAGATGAGGAAAGCATTAATTAACTGATTGAACAACACAAACACCAACATTTCATTTAATTTCATAAAGATCCATTTCATTTTGTGACAAAAAATCTAGCTGCTCTAATCTTGGCTGCTCAACTTAGCGCGTCGTGAGGTTGCCTGCTCAGGTTCCGCAATGACAGAGACAACATCTTTCTTGTAGTAATATATAATATATAATATCTGGCACTTGTGGCCACATGAACAAGTTCTTTTCTCCTGCCTGCCGCATGGAGGTGACTTGCACTTCCTCTCCAACAGCCTTAAGAACCTGGCTTACATGGGGAAGTTCATCATAGGTGACAATCACAAACTTCCCACTCAAGTCTTTGGTGGCTCAGGAGGGCTTAAGGGATCCTCAGTAGTGTCCCTCAAATAAGCTTTCGCTGGCTGTAAAATTGATCATTGATAACTGCTTACTTTCTTATTGCTGGCAGCCCCCTTTGTTTGAATTTTTCCACTTAGGCCTACTTTTTTGCCATTAACCTCTTATCACTCTTTCTGGATCTATCATTTAGTTTTTTTTCATTTCTGCTAGCTGTTTCTTCAACTGCTTTCTCAGTTGACACTTCTCTTTCTGCAATATTTTGCAACATTTCTCTGCTGAGGATATATTCTTTCTCTGATTCCTCTTTGGTGTGGAGGACACAGGTGTATTAAAATCCTCGTTCAGAGGAATGGGGTTTTCCACAGCCTGACCTGCATCTTCTGGCTGCTCTTGTGCTACATCTACACCAACCAGAACTGGTGGAATGTTCTCCATGGATTGTGGTCTAAGGGCTAACACAGCATTTGTCATCTTTTTTCTTTCTCTGTAAGCACTGATTGCTGCCCTCCATTTTTGTCTCTGTTTCTTTTTCACTCTCTCTGGCAGGTCACTTGACTTTACATATGGAAACTTTCCCTGCAGTTTCATCCTTTGGTAGCTGAAACAGTAATGTAATATAGTGTCATGCTATAAATCTGTAGTCTATTTCATTTTGGACAACTGATAGATGACAGCAAATGAACATGTTCACGAAAAAATGCATTTCCTCCAGGTAATGAACACAGAGACACACACACACAGAAATACGTACTTAAAGTTTTATTGTTTTCATTTTTAACACAACACACCTTTCTCTTCTCCTGGCAATGTACTTTGCTCTTGCTGTGGGGTGTCAGCTGACACGCTGCCTGTGGCGAGCGCTTTTTACTTTGCTTGGCAGTGGCATCTGGTAAAATAGATTAAAATGAGTTAAATAAATACATCATAATTAATTAATAAATTGCTAATAATTGCATAATTAGTCAAGTGAAACTGCATGCTCTTAATATTCTTCTCTTATATTGCACAAAGATGAACTAATTATTGTTTCTGAAAAACTAGCAAAATGACTCAAATTATATTTAAAATGATTCCAAATAATACTAAAATTAAGGACATATATCTATGATGGAAAACAATCTGAAGTGGTCGCACCACATGATAGATGGTCGCACCACATGACATGTTCACAAGTTGGTCGCACCACATGACGTTTCAAGTTCAGTCAAATCTTACTGACATAGGATTAGCCACCTAAGCAAAACAAGCTAGCTTCCCACAAAAGTGATAAAAATACATATTTGTGGAAATAACTTAAATCCATTGTTTTTTTAGGTCATACCACATGATATCCAAATATGGCAACTCCATTACAGCAGTTAAAAAGGTTCTTTCTTTAAAAAATTTAGAGAGTTACAAACCTGCTTTCAGCTTCCATAGGTCTATGACAAAATGGTGGATGATGCAACTTCCTGTCTTTGAGTAGATTCCAATATAACCGTCCCAAAAATGGAAATTTCTTGATGTTCGCACCGCATGATATTTAATTAAATGGACATCATCAGACAAAGTTTGTTTGTATATTATGATAGAAATATAACTGCAAATGTTTTGCAACTGTGTACAGGAATACAAAACAAATTATGCCAAATAGGCCAAATTATGTCAATAAATTGTAGTAGATTTTGAATAATTTGAAATAAGTGTTCAGAACAGCAAAATTATGCCAAATAGTGCAGAAAATAAATTGTCGTAGATTTTGAATAATTTGAAAGACGTTTTCAGAACAGCAGTCATGGCCGGATGGTCGCACTGTCACGAGACCAGTCAGCGACCACTAGAGGTCGCTGTAGGACTATAACTGGACTCCTCCTGCTCACAGCTGACTGAAGTCTGCTCCTGATTGTCTGTCTGTTTATTGGTTCCTGTTCTGTCTCTCACGCTATTTAAGTTGGGCTCGCCTTAGTTTTGGTTATGGGAGCACATGTTCACCTGTGTCTTGTTCTGTGTCTTTCTCTTGTTTAAAACTTTTTGGCCCCCGTGCCTGTTTTCTGTTTCGGTGTTTGGTTCTGTTCTTACTTATAATAAATCACATTCAGAATGGCAGTCTGTGCCCGTGCCTCTTTCTACTCCTTTCTCTCTGGTCAAAGTTGCAGCATGACAGAATGCTCCCATCACCCCCAACGCACAGCAGACTGCCACTCGAGCCCTGTAAGATTCACTCCTATCCACTACAGGACTCGGTGGCGAGAAGAGCCGAGCAGTGAGAGTTCTTGGACTATGGCAGCTCTGACTAAGACGATCTTACTCACGGCTGGAGTGGTCAAGAGAAGGATCAGCCAGAGGTCTTCGACCTGCGGGGTTTTCTCGCAAGCCTTCCCCTATCCAACGCGACAAGAGAACCACGGAGGCGAAAGGCGAGCCGAGGGAATCGACACACTCCTCCGGAGCTCCAGGAGTACGCGTTTTTGGAAGAGGACGAGCTCATGTACGGTTGGAGCGGGCAACCGGAGGATCCACTGGTGGTCTTCGATCTGCAGACCCTATTTCCCGACGTTTCCGTCCCCAAGACAGCGAAAAAATCCCGGAGGCGGAGGGGATCCTGTGCCAGATCCAAAATGACAGTTCCCATGCCGGCTACCCTCAGATCAACCCGATCAGATCTCCAGTCTTCTCCGCGGCCACGGTTATGTCTCCAGCCATGTTCTTCACCACTCCAGTCAGTGTGATTGCCTCCTCTGCCGCTCCAGTCAGCGTGATCGCCTCCTCTGCTGCTCCAGTCAGTGTGATTGCCTCCTCTGCCGCTCCAGTCAGCGTGATCGCCTCCTCTGCCGCTCCATTCAGTGCAATCATCTTCTCCGCTGCTCCAGTTAGCGCGATTGTCTTCCCCGCTGCTCCAGTCAGCGCAATTGTCTTCTGCCGCTCAGCCTCCGCAGCCTCTCCAGTCAACTCAGTAGCCACCGAGCCGCAGAAACAGGCCGTAGAGCCACAGTGCAAAGTCACAGCAGAGTCGCAGAGCCAAGCTGCCACATCCCATTTGTTGCCCATTTGTTAAGCAGCTCTGACTTTGAAGAAGGTCTGGGCAGCTCCTGTTCCCACTCCAAGATGGTTCCTACATTCCACGTCAGCCCCGTGGCAGCCTCAACTTCCCCTGTCGATAAGTCTCCGTGGCCCCAGGCCTCTCTGCCCGTTTCCACATAGACCCTACAAGCTCCAACACCAGTCTCCACACCAGCCACCCAAGCTCCAGCACTAGTCTTCACACCAGCCACCCGAGTTCCAGCTCTAGTCTCCACACTTGCTACCTGAGTTCCAGATCCAGTCTCCACACCTGCCACCCAAGCTCCAGCTCCAGTCTCCACATCTGCTACCTGAGTTCCAGCTCCAGTCTCCACACCTGCCACCCAAGCTCCAGCACCAGTCTTCACATCAGCCTCCCGAGTTCCAGCTCCAGTCGCCACACCTGCTACCCGAGTTCCAGCTCCAGTCTCCACACCTGCCACCCAAGCTCCAGCACCAGTCTTCACTCCAGCCACCCGAGTTCCAGCTCCAGTCTCCACACTTGCTCCAGCGCCGGTCTCCACACCGGTCACCCAAGTTTCAGTGCCGGTTCCTGCACCGGCCTCCGCCTTACCAGCGGCGGTTCCCGCACTGGCCTCAACCTCACTAGCGCCGGTTCCCACACCAGTCTCGGCTTTATCGACTCCAGCGCCAGTTCCCGCACCAGCCTCACCGACTCCAGCTCCGGTTACCGCACCAGCCTCACCAACTCCAGCGCTGGTTCTTGTACCAGCATTAGCCTCACTAGCGCCAGTTCCCGTACTGGCCTCAGCCTCACCAGTGCCGGTTCCCATACCAGCCTCAGCCTCACCAGAGCCGGTTCCCATACCGGCCTCAGCCTCACCAGCGCCAGTTCCCATACCGGCCTCAGCCTTGGCTCCTGACCCTGCACCAGTTCCCGCACTGGACTTGGCCTTGGCTCCTGACCCTGCGCCGATTCCCACACTGGACTCAGCCTCGGCTCCTGACCCTGCGCCAGTTCCCGCACCGGACTCAGCCTCAGCTCCTGACCCTGCGCCGGTTCCCACACCAGACTCAGCCTCGGCTCCTGACCCTGCGCCAGTTCCCACACTGGACTCAGCCTCAGCTCCTGACCCTGCGCCGGTTCCTGCACCGGACTCAGCCTCAGCTCCTGACCCTGACAACTGCCTCTGGAAGGTCAGCTAGGATTTGGAGGCCACTCTTCAGTTCCAAGTTCCTGAACATTAGTGTCTCCAGCGTGGGTAAAAATGTGCCATAGAAACAGTTGTCTTCTCCCTGAAGAATGTCTAAGGCTACTGCAGGTGGCCTCAAGACAGTGCAGTACTCCTTGATGAACTGATGTTCCCGTTCTTAGAGGAGATGGTGTTCAGCTCAACCATATGAATGTCGCAGATTCGAGCCAGGGCATCATAAAACGAATTCCATCTTGTAGTGCAAGGGACTAGCAGCTTCTTTGCAATAATGTCATCCACAGTCTTTGCAGCCACCGTTGAATGACTTGCCTTATTCCATAAGCCTGTGCATTTGGTGGTAGCTCTTATGTAGATCGCTTTTTTTTCTGGTCTTGACAGTAACCACTTGTCAACATCAGTACATGGAACAAGGTTTAATGTGTGTGATGTACATCCCTGATGTGGCAGCAAAGTAATCACATGACCACCATCATCATCATTCTCATCACCAGCACTTTTTTCCATGACATCATTAATGTTTGTAAAAGTCACCTCATCCTCGTCATCCTCAGAGTTATCCTCCTCGACTGGCTGGTACCTTTTGAAGGCCTTGACAAAATTAGAGCCATTATCCGTGACAGCTGATGTGATTTTGTGGGATATGCCATAGGATGAGTAAATGTTGTCAAGCTCTTCCGCACGCCAGTGCTGCTTTCCCTCGCTCAATGCTGTGTGGATTTATCCAATGTGCAGTTAGGCCAAGATAGCTTTTATCATGTGCAGTCCAAATGCCTGCTGTAGTAGAGACATATTCTAACTCTTCAAATGTCTTTTTGAGCTCGACATTCATTTTAGTGTACTCAGCGTCTACTTATTTGGAAAACGTCTTTCTGCATGGCGGGCCTACCCCGGAATCTCTGAAGGAATCCGAATCAACTGTAGATAATGGCAGCATGTTCTCAACAACATACCTGGCTATTAGCCTGTTTAGTTCAGTCTGTGTCACAGCAGCTTTTTGTGGGGCATAAAAAAAATCAAGCTTAGGCTGCTTTGATGGCGTGGCTCCGTCTCCTCCTTCTTAGCGGAGCTCATGTTAGTTGCCCCTGGGTTTGGGCTGCTATCAACAACCACGTTCTTGGCCACTAGTTTTGATGAAGTATGAGACAATGAGAGGTGCTTCATCTATGGAAAGCCGTTTGAGCATTTATTCTGATATCCGTGATATCAAGCCAATTTCTCTGCACTAGTTTACATGTTAGCTGCACTAGTTGGACATTCTGGCGCACTAGTTTGCAACTATGCCGTACTAGTACTGCAAAAATGCTTAATAGTCAAGCATTTTCATCAACTAGTTAACTAGTGGGCCTGAAATGTGCTGCACTAGTGAACTTGTAAAGCTTAAAATGCCCACTGGTAGCACTAGTGTTTGCCAAAATGTCCCCTAGTGACACTAGTAAAGGCCAAAATGCCCACTAGTTGCACTAGTGAGGGTGTTTTGAACTTACTAGTGGTACTAGTGTTACTAGTAAGAAACAAGTGTTCACTAGTGACACTAGTGAGAGTGTCTTTGGCTTTACTAGTTAACTAGTGAGGCTCAAAATGTTTACTCTACTAGTGGTACTAGTTGCACTAGTGAAAGCCAAAATGCTTACTAATGGCACGACGTGCACACAATTCTAGTAAGGAGACTGGAAAGGGGCAAACAGAAGCTTCCTATTGGTTCTCCAGCAGAATCTCCACCCAGCCAAATTTTAACCCTATAAAGCCTGGTGAGCTTTTACTGTCATTAGCTGCCTGCTCCTAGCTTACTATCCATGCACAATAAAGCATGAAAATGAAGCTAAAAGGTATTAAAATTGTTTGGTTGTGTACATTCACTGCTTTGTTTGTCTGTTTTTTTCTTTTTAAAGATGTGTAATCAGTTTCTATTGAGCGTATAGGCTAAAACAAAAACTTTGTGTAGGATGTGGTCACACACAATCTTTGAATTAGAACCACTCTTGCATTCCACTCCCCTTTTCTCGTACACTCTCTCTCTCCATGACTGCTTTGAAGTCCAGATCTCTGGCGTCCTCCTTCCCTCCAAACTTGTTTGGAATTTCACACGTCACCTGACGCCGACAAGATAAGGAACCCAGATGGGACCTCTGAGTGTGTCTTCTTACCTCGTTCTGGTCAAATGGTGCAGAGATCAGGCCTTAATCACCCCGATGGTCATAAACCCATCACAAACCCAGACTTCCTGGCTCCACTACCATTTGGATCACAAACAAACACACCCACACACACATACACATACCCACACACACACACACATTCCAGTACACACATACACACACACCAGTCTGAACAGTGCAGTCAAAAGAGAGCAAAATACATTTGTTCCTTTTCTGGTTTGGTCAAAATCACCACTTCTCTAAGTGTTTTGTACTTTGGATGAGTATTGTGCTTGTCATATGTGTATATAAACCCCAGGTAATCCAGACCTGCTAAGCCTCAGGAAACTAAAGACAGTCCCTTCATGTTTTCCCCAGTCCTGTTGTTTGTACCCTCTCTGTAATTGTTAAACAACCGAGCATCAGCTAAGAAAACAGCATAATTCAAGTGTCTTCCTTCATCTCTGCCTGAGAAGTAATGGAAAGTTACCTCAGAAGGCTCAAGGAATCGTAACTCCAAAACGGTTGGAATAAACTTCATTGTATTTGGTCTGTAATTGTTCAGCTCTGAAAATTACAAACAGTCAGGCTACTTAGACATCTTAAAATTTGGTCTTTAAAGAAGTAAATAACAAAACGAATCCAAGCAGTCTCTAAAAGAGAGAGAGAGAGAGAGAACCATTAGGAAACACCCAGCCCCCAGCCTGTTGACACGGGGCCATGATCCTGTGAAGACAAAAGGGCATGAGTGGTCCAGTAATCTTAACCACACAAACTTACATTTTAACTTACATAAAGCCAGAATTGGGGAAAACCAACCATGTTGTATTCAACCATATTTCTTGCTTTCCTTTCTCTTTGTCTTTTGTTTTAATTGTTTGTGTAACCCAAGTAGGGATGTATGAGAATGTATTACAAATCACAGTCTGTGATATTTCTACCCAAATGTATTCCTGTTTGATATCTAAACGATCGTTAGATCAGAACCAAACCAAATCTTCAAGTTTCAATATTTTATTATGGACTTTGGGAAAGTTATGAACTTTGTTCTGCTGCAAAGGAATTCTTGCATGGCACAAAGAACCCCCCCCTCCTCCTCCCCCTTTGCACAAGAAGGGTGTCGGCTGGTTGGATAAGCTCCAAATTGGAGGGGGAGCAGAGACCTAGCCACTCGCCCTAAAAGCTGGACTTGAGCAAGCAACTTTAGAGCAACGTAGAGGAAGCTGGGAACAAGACGCCAAAGAACATCTGAAGAAGAGCCTCCAAGACATGTGGACATGTGTTCCAAAAGTTAACATGGCTCATCTTGCACTGCTTGAAGATTTAGCAAACTGTGCGCGCTGCAGCGAGCGAGTAGCCTATTCAGAGAGCGAGTATTCAGGGAGCGAGTATTCAGAGAGCGAGTATTCAGAGAGCGAGTATTCAGGGAGCGAGTATTCAGAGAGCGAGCATTCAGAGAGCGAGTATTCAGAGAGAGAGTATTCAGAGAGCGAGTATTCAGAGAGCGAGTATTCAGGGAGCGAGTATTCAGAGAGCGAGTATTCAGAGAGCGA
>JBBPCX010067204.1:12500-13563 GCA_037974365.1 Hydrocynus forskahlii | reverse complement strand
ACAAAATATGTAATCTTTATGACACTTAAATACAATTTGCATAATAATTTGGAACGTGGTGTAGATGTAAGCCCCCGATATATATATATATATATATATATATGTCCGTGCAAAGTCTTAGTTGGTGGGAGTCTCGGCCGTTGTCTGGGAAACAATAAGTGTGGGGGGGGGGACGAAACGAATCATTTTGAAGAGTGGGGGGGACATGTCCCCCCCCTGCTATAATGGTCCTGGCACCCATGGGCCCGGGTCAGTGTCACTGCTGGTAGCATGAAGCGATACCCAGACCCTACAGTGGTTGCACAGATAGTCCAACACCTCCAAGATGGCACATCAATGAGAGCCATTCCCAAAAGGTTTCCAAACACTGGTTTTATAGCAAACCTGGTTCGGTTGTAACACTTCTTACCAAGATGACATGTGTCTACATGTCTTTTATGATGTCCTGTAAAGACAAGGACAACAACAGTAGGTCTGAACAGGACAGAACAGATAACTATTCCATTTCACATGGACCTGGACAAAATGTTGAGTGTCCATCGTTTTGTCCTTTGGAAAGAGACATACTGGACTCCAGCTGTGCAGCTGTTTAAAATAATAAAGCTGTAGTTTTAGCATACTGAACTAAACTGCAGTTGATCATTGTTATAGAATGTTTGTGTGTGTATCAATGTGTGAGCATTCTACCCCAGCCTTTCATGATGAATGAGGAAAGCAACTGCACCAAAATGCTAGGCATCAACTTCTCAGCCCATCTGTTTCTCCCCTTCTCTTTCTCTCTCTCTTTTTCTGTCTCTCTCCCGTTCTCTTTTTGCTGTACTTTATTGCTGTTGTGGGTGAGGGAGGGGTGTGCTGTAGTTTGTTGGTGCTGTGGGTGAGGGAGGGGTGTGCTGTAGTTTGTTGGTGCAGTGGGTGAGGGAGGGGTGTGCTGTAGTTTGTTGGTGCAGTGGGTGAGGGAGGGGTGTGGTGTGGTTTGTTGGTGCTGTGGGTGAGGGAGGGGTGTGGTGTGGTTTGTTGGTGCTGTGGGTGAGGGAGGGGTGTGCTGTAGTTTGTTGGTGCTGTG
>JBBPCX010067204.1:0-7500 GCA_037974365.1 Hydrocynus forskahlii | reverse complement strand
TCAGTACACCAGCATTAGTTGCTCATTACTCACACGCCACCTCCCCTCCATTTTCCAGAGTCCACTATTCTGTCCTGGCGGTGAATGGAGAGTTCCTCAGGGACAATGGCCAAGTCAGGGTTGGAGGGGTCCAGCCATGTCTCTGTGAAAACACAGATGTTGCAGTTCTTGGTGTCCCTGTGAAAAGTTATCGTGGCCCTTAGTTAATCTAGCTTGTTTTCCAAAGACTGGACGTTTGCTTGAAGAATGCTGGGAAGCGGGGTGCGATGTGGTCTGTTCCTCAGCCTGACCAGGGTCCCGGCTCTTTTCCCTCTTTTTCTCTGACATTCACAATAATGTCAGTTTGTGATGGTCTGGATTGCGAATTTTGTTGAATGTCCAGGAGAGCTTGTCTGTCACAGGAGATGAGAGCATTGCAGGTTGCAAAGAAACTAAAAAATAACAAGGCAAACATAAGAAAAACGCAAAGTTGAGAAGGACACTGAGTGACGGCAACCATCCTCACCCACACCATGATTCCTACAAAGAAAAGTCGTCTCATAATCTTCAAGTCTCCTCTGCCACAGGTCCTTTTGAGGTATGATATGGTTTCCAATCTCCAGTGTTTGAACACTGGTGCCAACCGCTCCACCATCTTTCGGGCTAATGAACAGCACATCAAACAACATCGCTGTCTGCACCCTCCAGGACGATTTTTCCGTGTAGGTGACTGGGTATGGCTATCGACCAAGCACCTTATCTTAAGCATCAAGTCCAAGAAGCTCACCCCCGGGTTTATTGGACCATACAAAAAAAACCCACAGGACTAATCCGGTCACCTTCCGGCTCCAGTTGCCTGCCGCACTCCGGGTCCACCCAGTCTTTCATGTCTCACAATTTAAACCTGTATTTTATTCTCCAGTGTCTCCCCAGGTTCCAGCCCCCCTCTCCTCCCTGGATAGTGGACGGTGGTCTGGTCTATGCCCTCCGGCCCATCCTTGACTCACATTGGAGGGGCCATGGCACCCAGTATCTTGTTGACTGGGAGAGCTATGATCCTGAGGAATGGTGTTGAGTGCCCGGGCAGTTCATCTTGGATCCATCTCTGATTCAGGACTACCGTTGCCGGATTTCCTCCCTGTGTAACTCACTTGTGTAACAGTTGATACTCAGTCCTGACAGTACCTATATATTAAGTGTTTGACTGCTATAATTCTGAATTTGCCTTTATGCAGAGAGTACACAAGAAACACCCTTTCAGTCCTTTGGGATGCCATAGAAACTGCCTAGTAACACACTAACAACCACCTGGGCTACTATAGCAACACCTATGGTACCCTCATGTGGAAACCTCAACACCAGTTCCATCACCAAGAAGGCCAAGCTCCTAAATCAGAACTGTGCATCACACTCACACACTTTCTCTCTCTGAACTGAACTGCTTCCTTTCACCAAAACACAGCTTGTAAATTCATTTAACTGTTCAGCCATAAACAAAGAAAACTCTCTCCCAAACTGCTAGTGTAAACACCCTGCATTTATTTATATAGTGTAGGGCACAATTATTTATTGCTGTCTAACTCAGTCTTTTCATTCCTTTACATTTTTTACAGACTTAACAACTCTGTTGCTAGAATACAGTATGTCATAATGCTGCTTTGGCTCACAGTGGTGCTGTTATTGCTCCTGACGACAGCACTGTATGTTGTCTAATCCTGGAAAATTTCTGTACTGTTGCTCATATTTTTTTGCACTCTCCTCTCTCTCATTAGTTTAGTCCTGTCCTGCCCACAGTCGTGTGGTCCTGTTATGTTCTGTTTTTATTCTTTGTGCTGCACCACAGCTAAAGGTCCTTAAGGAATGTTGTTTCCTTTCATTGTGTTCTGTGTATATCTTTGAAATGACAGTAAACGCCTACTTGACTTGACACGACCTGGAACACTGTAACAACTGATTATCAACACCCTAGTAGCCACATGAAATACCATTTCAGCACCCTAGCATCCATATGGGGTGCCATTGCAACTGGTTTGCAACACCCTACTGGAAACCATGGCAACCACCTCGCAATACCCTAACAACCTTGTAAAACACCATTGTTACTGTATGCAATGCTCTAGCAATTGCCTGGGACTACCTGAAATCAATCTGTATTTCTCTCACGTTTCTAGTTCATCATTATTATTTATAGTTAAGGCTGTTGGAGAAGAAGACAAGTCCTCATTACTCTGGTCTACATCTCCGAGTGAACGTCACCTACAAAACTGTCCTAACGCCTGGTGAGCTGGCCTGGTAAGATGTTCTATGAAAGAAATGAAATGGCCTGTAAAAGAGTGATCTTCATCTAGCACCAACTGCTGGTGTTCACAATGTGGGCATCACACCTTCACATTCAGGGCTTTGTATTGATCTTTTGGTAACATCTTTATCAGTAGGACACAGACCCAGACTCACTCTCATCACATCAGCAGATCATAAAGTCACTCGGCCAATGACCTCACTCACACCCAATAAACCCCACTAATCATCATCACACTCCAGCACAACATCTCAGTCTGAGCAGGTCAGATACACCTTTATCCTCCTCAGCTGACGACAGCCTGGGCCATTGCTAAACCACCGAGGAACCCAGACCGATTTCCTTAACGGAAAACATCAACAGACCAAAAAGAAGCTGTTCTATTCTACTAAGTCCTATTCTATTCTGTTCTATTATGTTCTAGTATGTTCTTTTCTTTTCTATTTTGATTTGTTCTGGTCTGTTTTATTCTGTTCTATTCTACCTTATTTTATTATATTCTATTCTGTTCTGCTCTGACAATCATCTATTGACAATTATTCTACTGTATCTCCTTCAATTAAATTGCATTGCACTTTATTCTATTCAGTCTATCTTGTTCTCTTGTATCTATTCTACTCAGTTCTATTCTACTGCACTCACTGCCTTTGTTATATTGTAGTCTGCTGTGTTCTCTTGTACTCTGTTCTACTGTAGTGTTCTATTGTAGTCTTCTTTACTATGTTGTATTCTACCCTATCTATTTTCTCTCTCTCTCTCTCTCTCTCTCTCTCTCTGCTCTCATCTCAGAGGTTTTAGAAGGAGTATGTACCTCTATGAAACCATGCAGTTCTGTCCTTAACACACCTCCCACATCTCCCTGTCCCATAGTGACTTCATGCAGAGGTGCTAATCATTTTGGAACTCCAGTTTGAGCACACATGGCCCCACATGCTCCAGAAGGTCTGTAGTGTTTCAGTATGATAAAAGTAGCAAGACTATCTTTCCTTTTTCTTTGACTCTTTGATTACACCTCTGTTCACTTCCCCCTCAGACAAAAAGGACACCAGAAGGGACTTGTGTCTAGAGCCAGGTTAGAACAAGATAGAGACAGTGAGATCATATGTTTTCACTTATGTTTATTTAAGGAGCGGTCCAAGAAAGGAGATCCAGCAACAGGATCCTGGACACACTCACTGATGGTTTTTGAGAGCGAAGGCTGGGACATCTGGTCATATCCCACAGATGAGCTGCTGTAGCTCAAACTGCTAAGAAGTTCATGCTATCTCTGATAGAAAGATGTCAGAATACACCGTGCAGAGCCCCCTGCTGCGAATGGGGCTGCATATCTGCAGGCCAGTCAGACTGCCTGAGCTGACTCCAGTCCACCACCGACAGCTCCTTCAATGGACACATGATCATGAGAACCTGACCCGGACCATATTTGACAGTGCCTATGTAAAAACAGTGTCTGGGAGGACAGATAACACCAGTGGACGACAGATTACACTCCTCTCCTAGCATGCGTTAAGGAGGACATCTGAGTAAACATACAATTAGTATCATAATGGTCTTCGGACCCCAGGCTGTTTGAGCCATTTTAAAACATTCAAGAATAGCAAGTTTATGCACACATTGGGCTGCTTTGGCTTATACTGAGGTCACTAAAACATGCATGTTAATAATCTTCAGAAACTTCAGTTTTGCAGCTCAAACTTACCCCAAACTTAAGAAGTTCTTAATTACTGGGATTTTTTAGAAGCCATGGGTGTAAAATGTATTGTCAGTCCAATTCAAATGTATATAATGCAGGGTAAAAACATCTCTGTGATTACTCTTCTGTCCAGATCTGTTTTTCTCTTTCCTACCCTGAAAAATTACAGGCTGAGAAACTGACTGTTTTCCACTGATGCTCCCATTCGGAAGTCCACCTCTGAATGTTCCAGGCAGATGTTACCTTTTGTGGTTGCAAAAACTTTTTTTAGACGCAGTTGCTCACTTTATCTAGTTTCTTCACATGTTATTACTTTAAATGGTTCTAATCCTGTAAAGTGATAGATGCTTTGGAGGCTTATTTACTTGGTCTGGGTGGTACAACTTCATCTGTCCTCTCTACGTATTCTTTTGTATATTCATTGATCAAGAATGCAGTAGCATGTCTTCAATACACCAGTAAACCAAACTTCTCATGCATCGCTCCACTACCACAGCCCCTACACTGGGACCCTGGAGTGCTCCATTAGATTTAAAACTCTTGATGACAGAATGGTCCAGCTCATTCTGACTTATCAGCACTGATCAGACCATGAATCTAAGCTCATCCCCTTAGAGCATCAAGCGCCGCAGCCTGAGTCTACCCAGCTTTTCTCAAAGGTTGAAGACCTCCATCAAGACTTTTCTCAGCTTTGGCACCAAAGTACTGATACTGACCGTCAGAATTGCTGATACCCTTGCTGTCTCCAAACAGAGACCGAAGCATTTCTGTTGTCACCATGGCAACATTTCCATGGCTGCATGCTTCCTCCGGACCCCTGTGAGGTACAGAACCCTGATCAGTTCAACAGCACTATGTAAACACACACACACACATACTTACGCCTGCAGACAGAGAATGACAGCCGATTTGTCCACTCAGGAGTGAAATCTAATGGGACACCTAAGCAGCTTATTTTAGTCCTGTGTCCTGTGAGGCAGTGGTAGCAGCTGACGCTCACCACACCTCACTGAACTCCAGTTGCTCAATTATTCACTGAGAATGGCTCTAACACTCATCATTTATCCATCTGTCCATCCATCCACCCATCCATTAATTTTCCTGTTTTTCTAGCGTTTATGTGATGCTGTTCTCCGATGGCAAATATTGCTGTGAGAACTGATTACAGCCTGAGAGTATTACTGATGTTGGAGGATCAGGAATGGATCACTAACTCCAGTCTAGCTTCTCCCAGAGGTACTTGGATGGATCTCGGTCAGTCCAGAGAGCTCCACAGCCTAACACTGAAGGGCTCTGTACCACTCTGGCCCATGGGAACAGTAACCTTTTTTTGGCACTCTACTATTGTTATGTTATACAATCTGACCAGCTAACCATTTGAAGTTGTGTGAAAGTGTCACCACAAAAACAGCCTTGGTGTTCAATTTGATATTATAATTATTAATTATATTTAAATCATAATTAAATTATATTTATATTCAACCATTAGAACACAAGAGGAACCATGCCATCTCAAACACTCAGCTAGTTTATGTGTGGTGTAGCTGGTCTCTGGGGAGCTGAGATCATATTTAAGTTTGACTGTTTTGTGGGGGTGTGGCTGGCAAAGGGAAGGAATACTGGAGTGACGGTATGGAAGACATGAATACAGTGGGTGGTGTGTGACTTTCAGCTCTGATCCACTCTGATACTGTGTGTGTGTGTGTATGTCTGGTGCCATACTCAGATGCTGGAGCCAATCTTAACACTAGCTAACTCTGAAACCAGCAGTTGGAGAAAGAAAACTACATGTGGTGATCCAGAATCTCTTTTTCATGTTATTTCAATAACTAGTCATTACTTCAGTTATTATTTGTGTAATATTTAATCCCAAAGCAATTTTCCACAAAGTATCAGTTCATCACAGATTAACACAAACTTCCATCAGCTTTGAGGCAGAATCATGCTAAAAATAGAATCATGCTAAATGGTGGAGTATAAACTTCCATTCTGTGTTAGCTACATTAGCCTCTCAGCGCCACAGCTACAGAAGCTAATTTCAAATCTTGAATGTGCCTCAACTGATTGGCGATGTTAGGAGCTAAATTAGATTTTTGACTTGACTTTCGCTTTATAAGGCCTTGTGAAAACTTTCAGCAGAGCCATAAAATGCCATTTTTTATGTAGTTAAACAGGTTCCAGGTGATCATGCTCCTGGTCATCTTTTGTTTGTGTTCCCATAGCAATGCCATCTGCAAATTATGCTCACAGATTCCAGGTTTACCCTGAAGAACGTTTTTGTAGGTTTGTTCATTAGAGGTGTGGGTGATCACTGAAGTGTGTGTGTGTGAGAGTGAGTGAGTGAGTGAGAGAGTGAGAGAGAGAGAGAGAGAAAGAGAAAGAGTTATAGAATTGACTCCAGTATAATCTCCTCTAGGGGCGCTGTAGTACAGTTTGCCTACAGTGAGAGCTAGGCTAAAATGCACCCTCCCCATGGGGATTAGTTTAAAGCATAGCTAACGAGGGGGTTAGTTTAACAAACTATTAATGACTGATCAACGAGACAATGAACTCACATATACATTAATACGTTCATTTTGCAACCTTTTTTGTCACAGATCAGTCTAAAATGTAATACAAATGTTTTACAAACAGTAATTACAAACAGTAATAAAATGTAATACAAACAGCAGCATGATGCCCCTCGAGGCAGACGTGTTTGCTCACTCCACTCTCAAATGCCAGCTTTCTTTTGTTTTTTGTGTATTCTCTGTTTATTTTGCACTGGACAAGTGTTGTGCACTGTTAACTTACACGAGACAGGCACTACTGGACATCGGTAACACACATAATCATCTGGACTTTACTCTTTTCATACCACCAGAGCTTCAAGTCATTGTTCGCCCCGATAGCCACCACCACCACCGCCACCACTCACAGGAAGGCCCGAAGCACCCTAGCGAGTCAGCTGACCCCAGGAGGGCGCTTTGGAGACGTCGACACAAGTGAGGCATGCTAGGCTAAAAGCTCAGGCTAGCCGACCACCGCTTTCCAGCCTCTTACTGGCCAATGTGCGGTCCCT
The DNA here is from genome assembly GCA_037974365.1 of Hydrocynus forskahlii. NCBI lineage: Eukaryota > Metazoa > Chordata > Actinopteri > Characiformes > Alestidae > Hydrocynus > Hydrocynus forskahlii. Next base: position 468 of record JBBPCX010067204.1, on the reverse strand, counting down.
GGAAAACAAACTGGACGAACTACGAGCCAGGATCACAACACAACAGGAAATAAGAGAATGATGCGCTTTTATTTTCACTGAGACCTGGCTTTCAGACAAAGTCCCTTTCAGACAAAGTTCAGCGACAGCCTCAGTCCAGTAAGGCTACCAGGGGAGGTATGTGTGCATTTATTAACAACTCATGGTGTGGAGACATACAGACTGTCCACAAATACTGTTCGCCAGATGTGGAGTTTTTAATGCTGAAATGTGTTTTTGGCCATTGCTTACATCGCGCCGCGAGCTAACTCCACAGAGGCGCTCGGCAAATTCCACGACGTCATCAGCGCATTAGAGACAACTCATTTAGACACTGTTTTTATCTTCGCTGGTGACTTCAACAAATGCAACTTACGGACTGTACTTCCAAAATATCACCAACATGTGGACATTCCCACCCGTGACAAGAACACCTTGGACCATGTCTAC
>JBBPCX010067203.1:0-13563 GCA_037974365.1 Hydrocynus forskahlii | reverse complement strand
TCTTGATTTGACAGTTAACTGCCATGCAGTCCTAAAATTTACATACCAAGGAAGTTAAATCAAGATACACACATGTACTGTGTTTTATGCACAATACGTTTTTCAAAATAAAGAGAAATGCCACCATTTTCTGGTTCAGTTGTTGCATTGTTTGAAGAAGTCATAACTAACAAAAACAAAGGACTTTCTTAGAAGACAAATACATTTAAATGCACACAAAGTGTTAATGGTTTCAGATGTTGAGTGTAAGAGAGAGCTTGAAACTGATGTAAATGCAAATGAGGATCTTGATGAACTAAAACAAACATGAAGAATATCAACCAAAATCAAAATATCGAATGACAGACGACAAACAAGATAACTGTGGTAGCAGCTTGCCTTCTTCTTATAGGACATTCTGCTTTCATCTTTTCCTCAGGTAAGCAACACACGTGGCCTCATAATATAAAGAAAACATTATTTATAAGACAAGGCCGCCTGCTTCCACTGCGCCACAATCTAATTCTGATTCTAATCTGATGAACAAAAGTCACCTAGCCATTGCACTTTGTCGAAGTCGTTCAGATCTTTGTGTTGGCCTGTTTTTTCAGCTTCCAACACATCAATTTCAATAACTGTTTGCTTGCTGCCTAATGTATCCAGGTGCCACTTTAACTTCATCCTTTAGTTCAGAGGCACCCAACATTTTTTGCGCCATGGACCAGTTTCATGTAAAACGATGTTTTCTTGGACTGGTATAGATACAACTGAAAACAAAGTGTGGTTGTTTTTTACTCATTTTTGCTAGCCTGTGGGCTAAATTTTTAATGTACCGTGTCACGTAAGTGAGGCAAGTGTTTTTTTCAAAATAAAAGATCTTTCAGACACTGATAATCAATCAAATAGTTTTATTCTGTCTTTCTGTGCGGCCCACTACCACATGACTCAGAGACCAATACCGGTCCGCGGCCTAGTGGTTGGGGACCTCTGCTTTAGATCATCAATATTATTCGCTCCCCTTTTAATGTTCGGTGTATGTAAATGAACGGGCACCCTGTATTGTTCCTTGTTCAAAAAGCAGTCCAGGCTGCAAAACTCTTTATAACAGTATAACAGTTAATATCAGTGTGAATGGGTGGAGCTAAACTGGCGTATGGGTGGATTTGTGTTAATGTGTTAGATGTAATTACAACACAAACCCAATGAACTCAAACATGCCAGTTTTGCTGGTTAGTTATGGACCTTATGGGTGGGAGAGTGAGTGGACGTCTCCATTTTTAATAATATTTACATAACGCATGCGTGGAAAAATCTTTTTAACATGATATAAGATCTAACATTTTGGCTTAAAAATTTATTCACAGCACATTGTGATGCAACTCCTGTGTCGAAAAAATGAATATTAATAAGAGTACCATCACGCGCTGTCATACTGGCATGGTGTGTCTTAAGCAGACGCACTTGCAGGAATTACTTGTGAAGCTTAATCGGCAGCAACTGAAGCAACATGTGAAAACTCAATGAGTGCTGAAGGCAGCGTGAACAACTGAAGCGGTAAACAGGCACAGGAGGTCAATGTTGAGCATAAAGCAGCTTCAGATAAACAACTAAAAGAAAACAGTCCAGTGTCAATTGTGACGCCACTAGAGCAGCTCAGTGGCTAGAGAACAGAACCAGTTCATTAATGGGGCGCCAGATACAGGGAAACAATAGAAACTGCCTTTGCAGAGCCCACTGTGATGTAGCGAGGAAAAGCCCGGGGAGCACAAGGTCCAGCCATGAGTGGAGTGCTTGGTCAGCAGAAAGGAGGAACTGCTAAGATTACAGTTTTCAGGGAGACACCAGGTCTAGCCACTAAGTTCTACCTGGTCAGTGTCTTCAATGTCAAATAGGAACAGACGGGAGTATATTTTTCATAGATCTGTGAGATGGATACACAGACAGACTGACAAAACAAACACACCACACTAGATAGAGACACAATGGTGAAGAGATGACAGATTCTCAGACTGAGAATAAGTAGAGAAGGAATAAATGTAGAACAGGTATTACTGATCAGGTAAGGGGGAGAAGCCAAAGTGCCAGGGAGAGGAGGGGGAATGGGAGGTGCCAGGCTCAGAGCTCTCATGGCCAGGGGCGTGGCACCTGAGGCATGGCCATGAAACATGCCAACAATCTATATTACAAAATGTGACAGAATGGAAGACTACTCATAAAAAGTTACAAAAGAAAGCGAAAATAATCCCTTGAAATTGTCTTATATTTTACACAAATCTAAAATTTCCTGCATTTTCCCAATCAATCATTTTTGAGTCTGTGCTGTTGAGCTGTGCTGTTTTCCTCTGTACACCACCCTCAAAGAAAATGCTAATTTTCCTTCAGAAGAACACTATAACCAAGTTGCACATAACATCCCTGAAACGTGATCACCCTTTACTGGAAATCAACAATGTACAGGGCTGTAATGTTCTTTTTAAGCAATACATGTGCCTCACTCTGTCTCTCTGATCTGAATAATTCACTCAATCACTCTCCCCTCTCCAGTATACCATGATTTCTCCCACTGCTCCACTCTCGGTTCCCCCACCTCAGTGTCTCCTTCTGTGACTTTGAGCACCACATTAATTATTTACCTGCAATTTACTGGGCCTCAAAGTCAGATTCCCCTTTGCAGTGACTTGCAGCGTCAGTTACAGATCCTGCCATGTGGAATATGGGGGCCAATATCACATGCAGTCCGGTGAAATATTTAATTTAATTTATTAACCCTTATAGACACACGTGAACACACCACACAGTGTGAACAATATTAATTTTCTGTCCCTGCATTTAACCAATACACCAAGTGAAGCAAGGGGGCTGCCGCCAATGAGGGGTGCCTGGAGAGCAGTGTGTGGGGAAGGTCCCTTGCTCAAGGGAACCTCAGTGGTGACACTAGCAGTTGGGATGTGAACCCTCAACCTTCTGACTGCAGGGCCAACACCCTAACCACTACACCACCAGCTATGCCCAGTTACCAAGTTCAGAAATTAAGGAGCAGCTTGGTAGAACAGGGCGTAAATGAAATGTTTCAGCCACATTGAGTCTCACTGAGCATTAACTACACTACCAGTCAAAAGTTTGGACACACCGTCTCATTCAACGATTTCTTTTGTTTTTATTATTTGCTACATTGTAGATTAATAATGAAAACATCACATATAGCTCTGATGACAGCTTTGCACACTCGGCATTTTTAAAATCAGATACATGAGGAATCGACCTGGAACGGTATTTAATTAACAGGTGTTCTTCGTCAAGAGTTCATTAGTGGAATTTCTTGCCTTCTTAATGTGTTTGGGACCATCAATTGTGATGGTCGGGTTGGTACACAGTTAGTAATCCTATTCCATTACGGTTCTACTTCTCATTATGGCAAGAACCGCTTAACTAAGTAAAATGAAACAACAGTCCATCATTACCTTATTACAAAACATATTCTGGTTTGTTTAACTCTTTTTTTGCTTACTGCATAATTCCATGTGTTCATCATCTTGTTTGTTTTCAATATTAATCTACAATGTAGAAAATAATAAACACATAGAAAAAACATTGACTGAGAAGCTGTGTCCAAACGTTTGTCTGGTAGTGTACATTTAAAAGGAATGAATTATTTGAAAACAAGCACAGTTGTGAGGTGTGACACCCACAAAGGAGGTTTCTCCAGATTAAAAACTGGATTGTGTCCTCTCATCTCTTCATAAGAGATGGTTTTCTGGCAATGTTTTAGGATGTGAATGTGTCCGCTATGTCTCTAAATCTTTTGGTTTGACCTCTTAAACAGGTGAGTGTATGAACACCAAATAAACCAGAACTAAAATGCATACATGCACCTTGATTCCTCCCCGCCTAACCCAGTGGTCATACATTCTATGGTCAGTCTCCAGTCAGTTCACTAGGCCTGTATAATGAAACCAGTCCAATACCATTTTAATGAACCCTTATTAACCATATGGATCCGTTTCCTCTCAGGGGAATCCTCGGTGTCAACTTGAAATTCTCCATTATTGTATTATCTGTAAGAATGTTAAGCTCCTTTTACATTTGCACCCTCACTCTGGTTGGTACCTGTACAGGAAACGGTTAAGTGTAAATATGACCTGGAGATGGTAATCAGTTGGCACCAGACCGGGAAATTCCAGGAAGCACAAAAGCCAGTCCATTACTTGGAAATTCAGAGACTTCTAATGGCTGACACTTTTTAAGTTTAGCTTTGATTGAAAACCCTAAAGGGAGTGTTTTTATTGTTTGTGACTGTAGAGAGAATCAGCCAAAAAAAGTCTCCACTGTCTGTGAACGTGTGTGTGAGGCTGTGTAGCTAGCCAGCTGCTAAGGTAACTGTAGTAGTTGCTGTGGTGTTGCTATGTGGTTGCCATGGTGTCCCAGGTGGTTGCTAGGTGCTGCTAGGTAGTTATTATGATATTTTGTTTACTATGTTTGTGTGTGTGAACGTGTGTGTGTGTCTGTGTGCGTGCGGGCGTGACCAATTTTTGGACAATGTCTATCAAAAGAAGTGTCCCCAAACTTTTTACCAATGGCCAGCCTTGAACCAACATCACCAAAAAATCAACAGCAAATAGCTTTTGTTGCTAAGCCGACATTCCCTGATCCGTCTCAGTGGGAAAAATCACTTGAGTTTGGTTGAATACTGCTTGGATTGAGTATGTACCCAAACTTTAGAGCAAAGAGAAACATGTCTGAAATTTTGGCTATCGGTGGGATTTGAACCAACAACTTTGTGGTTGAGAACCCAGCGCTCTAACCAACAAGTCACCATTCCCTATTCCCTGTCAATAACAAACGTCCCAACTTTGACAGGAGAATATTTCTTCAATCGCATTACACATGACAACAACACAGGTGTTAGGATTGGAATGGTGAGAATATCTTCAGAGGCGATGTAGTGCCAAAATCTCTCTGTCTTTCTCTCTTAGATGACTCAAAAAGGTTTGAAAAGTTGTATACCAATGCAAAACACATTTTCATACACAGAAGCCATGTTTTGTTCTGAAATCTGCTAACTCTGCTGGCTAACGGTTTGCTGGCTCTGTCCCCATGTTCTTTCCTGAAGTGATTTGCACAATTCAGAACTTTAAATGATCAATACTCAGACCCTGTCTAAGCACACTGCACTAGATAGCTGGATACTTTAGAGCTGGGATGGTGTCAGTACCTCAAATTACATGTACACACACACAAGGTGACGCAATCAGATTAAATATGCTGCAACTGTCTACATGGGCAGAACTTCACAGAGCCCTGACATGTTTCCCTTCTCAAATTCCCCGAGAATGTTTATAAGTCAATCAGACATAAAAAAAACTTTAAAGTGCTAAATATTAATCACCATTTTATGTACGTTATGTTCATCACAAAATAGCTGAGGCTAGCCTAGCCATGATGGCTTGATTGAAAAATCCACTGCTAACTGCCCCCTCCGCTCGTCTAAGTGGTGAATCAAGCTGGTGAGGGTGTTTAAACACGGCTTTGGAACAGGAGTAGTGAATGAGTTCATGGCTCACAGAGGCCTCGCTAATTAGCTGCTGAATTGAAACTGTGCTGTGAAGCACATGGAAATCATTGAGCTGGGTGGGCATTCATGATCACAGAAGTGCTGGAACTGACGTTTTGCATTGTTCTCTGATGAAATCTTTTGTTTTGAATTGTTTGAGGTGTTTTAAGTGACCTACTTTAGGCAATAATCATGTAATGTATTCATGTTGAAATACACATTTGAAACAAGTACATTCAAGACCTTGCTTTTGACTATTTATACTCCATCTAAAGATGACATGGCATGATGAGGGAGGATTTGGGGGAGATAAAGAGAGCATGACAAGCTTCTTACAGTCCACCAGTGTGTGCGTGTGCATAAGTTCCCGCTGACCTCCTCTAATCCAGTGCTTTCAACCCACACACACACACACACACACACACACACACACACACACACACACACACATATTCTCATACAATCTCTTCCCTTCTGGGCACACACTTCTATGAAACCTTTGATCGTGCTGCTACTGAATTATTTTTGCTGGACCACCCTTTGGGCCACAATACTAGAGCCACAATCTTTTACTGAGTCACTGACTGTTTAACTGATGACCGTTTTCACACACATTTATGCAAGCAGGAGCTTGCACTACCCCCTATTACCCCCTATTTGTGGGCATTTGTGGGTGTAAAGAGTTTACCAGTTTAAGATTAGCTAGCTCAGAAGCTATAAGTGCTATTAGAACATGTGTAAGCTAACAGTTAACAGAAGAAGTAAAGTGTCCCCTTATAGTCTAGCGTGAGCACACCACAGCAAACAGTGTGAACAATGTGAAATTCTTTCTCTGCATTTAACCCATTCACCAAGTGAAGCTGTGGGCTGCCAGCAATGCAGTGCCCGGGGAGCAGAGTGTGGGGGCATTACCTTGCTAAAGGGTACCTCAGTGGTGACACTAGCTGTCCCGGGATTTGAACCCATGACCTTCTGATCACAGGGGCAACTCCTTAACCACCAAGCCACCAGCTGCCCCAGAACTAGTTTTCTGCTTATATTTTGCATATTTAAATAAAAATATACACGTTACTTGACTCTACACGATTCAGGGTAAAAGTAGACATTAGCGAGTGTGTGTGAATAGTCGGATGTGTTACCGTCTGGTGTTGTTATTTAGGCCTGGCTGGAGTGCTAAATCTTCATGGGATATTCCATGACATGGCAATCCACACATCTTTCCAATTGATGGTGAACAGATTTATCAACTATTGCTTCTTTGCCACCATAGAATGATAATTATGTAGCATATTGCCTTGAACACCACTACTATATTAACAAGAGTCCTGTATAACTGTACTCTTTGAGTACCTAAAATAACTTGAATAACTAGAAGTTACTGAACAATCTATTATAATTAACAACAACAATAACAATGTATTTATAGTATTATTGTTATTATAAGTAGTGGTATTTGTAGTAGCATCAGCAGTGGTAACAGTGCTAATAATTATTACTGTTAATGGTTGTAATAGTAGTTATATAAGCAAAAGCTGTGAATTCACAGAAAATGGAATACACACACACACACCCACACAAAAGAAAATACACAATCAACCAATACAAAATGATACTTACAAATTGCATTAATAAAGAAGACCAGTAGTTTTTCTGTAAATACACATTCATTTTATTCCCAAGTAAACGGACTCTATATCATTAGACTTTAGACACTGACTTCATTTAAAACATTCATTGTTTTTTAACAATCCCATTTTTTCCTCCAAAGAAAACATTTTAATTTGATAATAACAGCTATACAAAGACAGGGTAATAGATACAGTAATCGACATAAAAAGTATTCTAACGTGTGTCAATGCAAATTTGGTGACAACAAAATTACAGATCAAGCAAGCCCCATCACACACTGTGAATGGTGTGTGTGTGTGTGTGTGTGTGTGTGTAGGGCTGGCTTATGTTATAGAGCACAAGATACAACAGCGTTTGATATCATGCACTAAAGTGCTAGGGTTCAAAAGGCATGCAGATCAAATATGATATTTGCACAACTGCCTTCCAAAAATATGCATAAGGATATTCAGTTGCCGTTTACCTTCCCGTTGTGTTTGCACTGAACATTCAGCTTTACATTTTGAGTAGTAAATACACCAGTGTGGTTGACATCATGTATCATGTATCCCTGACTCTTTTCTCCTTTCCTAACTCCTTTAGTTGATGTACAAAATAAATAGAACAGAGTCTTTTTTCCAGTATCCCCTCAAATATATAAGCTTAGAAGGGTAGGGGCAACAAAGAAATAAATGGTACATTCAAAATAAGAAAATAAGTTTCATCATGTATGTACATGGGACATAAAATAACAAATGATGCGTATGAAAAAATACAAAGAAAAAAGCAACAACACATGTAAACGTTTATGCAGTTTAGACAAATCTTATTACTATTGTTTTTTTTTTTGTTTCTTGGATCTCAAAAAAGTCTGTAGTCTATAATATGACCAACACATATAAATCTGTATGTATTGCATACATATACATTAGACACACACGTACATGGGACCGTTGAGAAATCAAGTGGGGTTTTAGGCACCTCTGATGGAATTTGTTTGTGTTCTTTTGCTTCAGCTACATTCCAGGTCCTTAATTTCTCACGCATAGTTCTTGAACGACGTCCTCCTCTGATTGGCTGGTGCTGGTGGAACCCCGCCCTCCCGTTCCGGGTTCCAGAAGGCTTTGAGAAGGGCTCGGAGGTTCTAACACTTCAACACTGGTGGTGTTTGTGTGGTCAGGCTGGACAGTGCGGTGGGACGAGAGAAGAGGAATGGAGAGGGAAGTAAAAGACAAGGAGAAAAAGGAAGGAAAGAAAGAGTGCACTCTCAAAAACGACGTGTCCCATCGATGACACACCATATGTAACCAATATTTGAACACATCTCTGACTCCAGAAAACAATCTGGACACATTAACTGTGTTAAATAAGGTAACACATAGGTTGTGTTAAAAGTAACTGTGTCGGATTAAAGGGATACTCCATGCAGCTGACTACCACACACAATAGTTTTGATGGCTTACGCTACTTAGAAAAGTATAGAAAACCTGCTGACTCGGAGCAACTGACCATTGGCATGTTTTGAGCCAATAACAGTTTACATCCAAAGGATTTTTTATAAAAAAATGTTTAAACAGTTTGCAGATGTAGGCTATGGCAGTGATTCTCAAACTAGTCATAAGGGACCCCCAGTCAGTCCACCTTTTTTTGGTCAACCCCTATATGTTGGAGCAACAGTCTGGACTTTATGGAGACCTTAGGAGATGTTTGAGAATGGGTGGGATGTGAAAATTATGGCCAATGCTTATAAATATCAATAATAGCAGGAAAAATATATTTATTGACATATGAAATGCTACATAAAATAATATGGTGCTGCTAATATAATAAGGTGTAGACAAGCAAAAAGCAGTACTTGTACTTTCACTAAGTACATATAGAATCAAAATGATCATTTATGCCAAAGACGCGACTGACAGAGATTAGGGTTAAAATAAATCACTGGAGTGTCCCTTTAACGATACAGCAATGTTGTTTGATCTTACAATCTAACAAGTAAAATACTTTTTTTGACATCTGTTTTGAGAGTGTAGAAGAGAAGGGCTTGGCTGGTGCAGGACGTCCTCAGGCGGGGGGCTGAGGTAGTTCCTGACTGGGCTCCTCCATCTCTGGGATGGTCTGAGAAGGTTTGGTGGGTGAAGGGAAGCTGAACCTCACTGTACGTTCTTTGGGGCTGGGGGAGGAGGAAGGGGAGCGCCCGGCCCAACGGGACGGGGGCCGGCGGTTGGCTGGACGGGCCGGTCGTAGGAAGCAGGAGTCCAGGGGTGGGGCCACTGGCGACCGTGGGAGGTCCTTCATAGAGATAAAACATACACACACAGACATACATACACAATATTAGAGTCATGAAGATGAGAAAAATACCTCAAGGCTCTTTAGTGTAACATGTAATGAACTACAACTAACTGACCTATCCATATCTTGGACGATCTTTATAGAATGTTGGCAACAATCCAAGACAAATTGTACTGCACTCATTTCTTGACAAAATATCCAAATTTATTATGTAATTAGTTTCAAATGATACATTTTATACGCCCGTGAAAAGTCAGTTTTGGATAGATTCAGCCTTTTACTGTTTAAAGTTTAATTTATCCTGAGGTAGCTTCATGAGGAGCTTCACTGAGAAGCTTGGCTCTACTGCTCTATTGATAATATTTATCTAAAAAGTGTAAATAAGTGAAAACTGGCCATTTTTGTGTGGGGATGGTATCGTGCTCAAGGGTACCTCAGTTGTGCCACTGGCAGTCCTGGGATTTGAACCCACAACCTTACGATCACAGGGGCAACTCCCTAACTCCACAGAGTTGGTATTTAAAGTGAAGATGATCTGGAAAATGTTGTCAAATGGCCTATTTTGGTAAGGTGACTGCAGTGAGACGTTAAGGTGGCTAGAATAAAACTGAAGGGAGAGACAGTATCTCGTCTGAGGACTTTAGCCTGTGGTTTCAGAGTGATCTTGCAGTGAGGGAGAAGAACTGCAGCTTTTTAAAGCTGTTTCGCACTGCTCACGCTGTGGCTGCATTAGTGACAAACACCATGAAGCCAATCTCTTCTCAGTATGGTTCATGTGAAAAGAGCACAAAATAGCTACAATCCAAGTTAGTTCCAAGCACGTGGGTGGCTGAGAGCGTGACAAAAGACCCAAAACAGTGAGTCTCACATCAAACAGCTAGAACTGGCAACCCTGATAAATGAAACTACAGCCACTGTGGGCGCCTATATGACTTAAGCTAGCTAAGAATATTGAAACTACCAAAAAAAAGAAATGTATTATAACAATGTGACTTTTCACAGGTATAAAAAAATATTCCAAAAAAAAAAAAAAGACAAAACCTGAAATGTGCACCACAATTTCATATTGGGTTGAATGTTATTTTTACCAGTGCTGCCTAATCTAACCAGCTTGTTTAATCTATCAAAAGTAGCTATGATGGAACACATTTGTGGGCAGAGCATAAATAGGTACATTCAAGCAATTTTCCAAATTTTGTGTTCGGGTACTGGAGATTTCAGTATAATTTTCTATTTCTAGTGAAGAGATACTGATTTTCATCATGCTGTTACACTCTACCACTACCTCTCTCTCTCTCTCCCTCTCTGTTATAATTAGTGTGTTTCTTCAGGCTCTTGGTTTCATGGTGAAATCTAATACAAGATGCATAATCTGCTTCTGCTAAAAATACATAGCAGTTACGCAGAAACACACTTCCTCTGACCCACTAAAGTGCGCCAGACACTAGACTGATCCCACTGTGCACATCTTAGCAGTTAACCTGCCTCTATCATGTACTGTAGCAGCTGATACTGTATCATTGACTGACAGAGGCGCGAGAGACTGATAGCTAATAGTCTTCAAAGAGACAAATAATTTACATTTCATTGAAAATCTAAATTATTTGTCCTCATGCACATGATGCATCTGTTTGAAGTTCAAAATCGAGGCTCTTTTTGAATCTGCATGTATTTATTGTAGTGCTGTATGTCCATTTGATAATATCTGATGCTCTTAATGAGACCCGTGCAGAGATTAGATTTCTAACTTGAATGCTGCATAAAACAACACAGAAAAATAGTTGAATCTGTGCAGAATGATGACTGATAAGATTAGAAGTAATGAGGTGATATCTTTATTGAGCCACTGGGGCCTTCAGGAAAGACTGTTGCAGAAACAGATGCAGCATAGCACTTGCCAAGCAGCTATGAATGAACGCTTTGAACCCATTATAACCTTGTTCAAAGTTGCTAATGAGTGCTAGCATTAGCAGGGCAGTCTCCCGGGAGTAGCTCCGTTAAGATCGAATGTGCTTTAGATGTAGCACAGAGCAAGCAGCTGGAGTTAGAAGTTAGAAGGCTCTCGCTTTCAGCACAGCACCCTGCTTTTGGCATGCAGCAACAATACACACGCTTCACCCGGGACAGTCCGTTAACACGGGACAGACAGGTGATGGAGAGCAAGAAATAGTAGAAGAAGAAGAGAAAGAGAGAAAGCAGAACATGTTAGTGCACAGCCTTCGTCAGTGGGACTGAGTCGGTCATTCACAAAGCCGCGGGTTTAATTCATTGCTTAACATTGCCCCCACTGAAAAAGCTGTAAGAGAATTAGGAACTGAAAATGGGGTGAAATTATAAACAACAACAGACGTACAGCAGGACCTATTAGAAACACAATGTGATATTAATCACCTATGAAAACATCCAAAACATCCAAAAAGCTTTCAGTCGTCTGTAGGACGAAAAAATGTTTGGGAGACAACAGTACCTCACTACAGTACCATTCAAAGGTTTGGACACATAATAGAGAAGACACCAAAGCTATGAATTGACACATATATGTTTATATTGCTGTGACCAACCATGTTAAACTGATCTATCTTGTAATAAACGTATTTTACATTTTTCACTGATGCAGTCTCATGAGCATGCTTTTCCAACAGGCTTGAAGAAGACAGATGTACTACGCAGTGAATAAAAAAAAATGTTTAAAGGGTCCATATCAAAAACCTAATTTAAAAATGAAACACTTTTATATATTGTCCAGTTTCAGAGTTTCAAAACATACAGTTCACTCTGCAGTCCATAAAGTCAAAACTAAGCTACAAAACAAATCATTTATTATCTTTGTGATGTCACAAGGACAGGTTAGCCTAACAACAGGTTCGTCTTGCCAACCCAAGTCAATGTTAAAAGGAATATTTCGGTATGATTTGCTTTTTGAATGAGACGTAATGCAGAGCAGCCAGTTAGGGCAGGGGTCATTGACATACTTTTTTTTTTAAGAAACAGTTACAACAGCCACATTTATTTTTGGAAATAAATTCAGACCAAATAATTAATAATACTTCAATAAAACATAATCATTCATAACTATCAGCTTAAACACTTATGCATCTAAGCATAAGCTTTATATTAAAATATCTTTAAAATGATAAAAAAAAATTATACATTCAATCAGATGTGTCCAAAAGTCTGCTTGGTACTGTGCATTACTAAACAGTGAGCTCTGTGCTGCTAGCTTTTTGGATACAGATTTTCAGTAATTGATGAAATTAACTGATCAGACAACGATGCGCATGCTCGCACCTGCACATTAAAAAAGAGTGAAAAAGAAAAATACACACACACCACGTTTCCCACAACACCTGACAATGAGCCCCATTCCCTGTGAGAATGACGCGCAGCATGCAGTGGCTGAGTGGTGCGGCTGTGGGAGGTCCGGACAACGCAGTGCGACGCGACACGGGTGAGGTCACTGTGAGGTCAAAAGTCATAAAAGAGGAACTTACAGCACGGTTGTGCGCACGTGAGCGCCATTATAGTCCCCAGGGAGCAGTGAGTAAGACAGTATGGTTCTGGAGGCAACCCGGAGAGGGAGACAGGGGAAAACACTCATCAGCACAAAACACAATCGCATCAGATACAGGAGATGACTGGCAAAAAGGGCCTGTGTGATAAGGCTCCAGGACGAAAGATCACTGCAGCCTACAGGAGGTCCACTCCTCTCTCTGTGGGACCTGTAAAAGGGGCGAGGGGGGGTTTGGCATGACCATCCTCACTGTCCATTCAGAGGAAAAACACACTAAGTGCACTATACACCAAACACCTACACATTCTAGATGTTCTGCTATAGCTACTGTGTATTAGAGCCCCATCAATACAGATAAACACAATTTTTATGCAATTAAATAATTAAAATGTAAACAGAGCTGTTTGATATCAAATGGTCCATTCTACTAGGGCAAATTTGTTCACAGCATAGTGATATATCAGAGAAATGGTTAAGAAAACTGACCGATGGCTGATCCAGTAATATCTACCCATACTGAGTTCACATTGTCAGTTGTAACGTTTCTTAAACTTCAATAAATGGAAGAAATTCACAGTCTTATTATCATATTGGAGTGTGAGGGGTGGAGCCTCTCAGA
>JBBPCX010067202.1:0-13566 GCA_037974365.1 Hydrocynus forskahlii | reverse complement strand
CCTGTTGTCTATTCCATTTGCACAACAGCATGTGAAATTGATTGTCAATCAGTGTTGCTTCCTAAGTGGGCAGTTTGTTTTCACAGAAGTGTGATTGACTTGGAGTTACATTGTGTTGTTTAAGTGTTCCCTTTATTTTTTTGAGCAGTGTATAATAAATCAGTATATAAACTCCAAACTAATTAGGGCCTCTAAGTCTGCTTCTCTAACACGAGGTAAGCCCACCAGTCTGTACTGAAATAGCTGTTCTAAAACGAGTGTCCTTGTAGTGTCTGATGCAGGTTAGGATACTTACAATATAGCCATTTCCTACCATCAGAACTGAAAAGCATTATGGCCCAGTAGGAAACGCACACATTTAAACAATTTACTTGCATTAACATTTAAGATACTCATGAAAGTTCTAGTTTACACAGTTCCAGTTTACACACTGGATATATATATATATATATACATATACACACACACACACACACACACACACATATATATATATATGTATATATATATGGATGCCGTAAAAATGAAATACAGCGTCTGTGTCTGTGTTTACAATTTGCAAACTAGGCATTACTGTTAATATTGCATAGTCGTGCAATTCTTTTGATTAAAGTAGCTGTATAGTCCGCCCTCTCATTACTTCCATGAGAGCCAAACTGTCCCTTGTTCTCAAGGTTATCATTTATATTCCGAGGTCATAATAGAGGGTGATTTTTTAGAGGTTGGACTTTAATTCAAAAGCTTTAGACACCCATATAATACTGATATATATTAGAAAATACACCAACCCTAAGTTTGGTTACCGGTCCTAAACAAATTTGCAAAGGTGTTTTTGTCCCTATTGAAAGTCAAGGAAAGTTTTCATTGAAGGGAACAATTTATAATGCCTATTTGGAAAAAAACACACATCTATGAGGATTTGTCATTGTTTGGCCCCAGCTCCAGATCTCCTGATATTGCAGCAGTGTCCCTGTAATACTGCACCATATTTTTCCAATAACATACTGGTCCAGAGCATATACCGTATGAGAAATGTTCGCAATCACTCGTTAAAACTGAGCTTAATGTATTCATTTGATCTGTGGATCCATCAAATCAAGCTCAAGAATTTGGGGTGGTGATTTGGGTGTGGGTGCGGAACGGTTAAAATGTTTCATCTGCAGTGATTGTCTCTTTCACTTGAACTAAAATATTTGGGATGTTTTTCTCTCAGAGCAGGCTCGTGGTGCAATTGGTGCCATATGTATTGTATTATCCTATTATATCAGTCCCTTTTCATGGGGTTTGGTCAGAGTAGTGTTGGCCTTAAATAATGAATAATGTTTAAACTTTTCTTTTGACAGGGAGAATGTGACAGTTGGGTGCACGTTTACGATTACATTAAAGGTAATGCCTTTAGGAGCTTAGAGATGTATGATATATTGTTTTACTTTCATAACACAATTAATTTCTTTTTTTCATTTTGCATTGGTCAATGACGCAGAAATACATGTCAAAAGATAATGCTAAATTTATTTTGCTGGAAACCAGTGGTGTGAAACCTCTAGACTAGGATGACTTCTGTTTACAATTAATATCATTCTGCTGGTGAAAAGAGCTTGCATGAGCAGGCCTAAAGACTCTGATGCATCTGTCCAGAACACCTGTCCTGGCATTTGTTTCAGCAGGAAAACACTGATCGCCTCCGATGTAGCTTGCAGGTCCTGTCAGCTTGGCACCGCTCCCAAGTGCAATAAGACAGATTTTCAATGAGCTTTTCACTGAGCTCAGAAAGCCTGTGTTGTATGATTTACACCCTGCTCTCACCAAGGCCTTTCAGTGTTCTTATGTGTCCATTGTTCCTGTTATTTTACCCACACAAAAGTAGCACTCTTGCAGCAGTCCCAAATACGAGGTGTGATGATAATGATTCACTTCTGTGTACGCAGCTTGCTGTGTGTGTGTGTGTGTGTGTGTGTTTGTGTGTGGTGTAAACATTTGGTCATGAGCGAGAGAGAGAGCAAGTGAGAGAGGGAGAGATGAAAACAGAAAAAGCCCTCTGGCATTTCAAAATGAGATAGGGAAATAGCAGGTTGCTCTAGAACACCATGTGGTCCTGGCATATGAAAGAGACCCTCAGAGACAACAAGACAGACAACAGTGTTGTGAAGCCAGTGCATGGGCCACAGATGGATCGGTTTGGGGAGCCGTGTCCCAGTTTCAGACTCGGAGGTTGAGATTCTCACACTGAACACAAACATCCTCACTGGTATTGATCCCATACTTCACTCTTCCCACACAATAACAGATCGTTCACATGCTCACACACACACAAACACACACACACACACACACACACACACACCTATACTGTTTCCCAATGGAACCATAAGAACGTCTGCTCTAGTATTCGTACACATCTTTCCTGTGTCACGGCTCCGTTGTGTTCACTCAGGCAAGACACACAGAGGCAGATCTCCATACTATTAGTTTCTTTATTTATAAAGTACATATAAAACCAAAACCTGGCACAAGGGCCGGTAAGCTTATTCTTCACAGTAAAGGAACACAATAGAGGGTAATGCGAACGGTGAACTGACAAACCTATAAACACAAAGCATGCTATTTATAGAGTAACTAAACATAAAACATCTGCTGCTACTAATGCCTCATCCCTAGCCAGCCGAGGCACAGGGCCCCACCCAGTGTCAAAATAAAAGTACATAAGTTTAACAGTGGCCTCTAGCAGCCACTGACTCAGACCCTAACAGTTCCACCCCCCCAACCCCCCCACCCCCCCTTACGGCGCCACTCTGGCCAAAAAGGCCACCAGGCCCACACACAAAAATGGAGGGGTGGAGGGGGAAAACAAGAGAGCTCCACTCAAATGCCCTTCCCAAGGCTGTCCAGGGCATGCCCCCTTCGGTCATGCCTCCCTCAGTGGTCTCCTCCGAGATAGATCCCCTTAACTCCCCCAAAAAAATTCTTGTCCTTGGGCTCAGCCGGCATCCAACCCCTCAACAGATGCACCACTGGGGCGTCAGGTGGTCCTGGACCCCGCCAACAGGGCGGTGATGATGGCGGTGGCCACCCTGAGGCGGCGGGATTCTTAGCAGGCCCTGTGACCTCAGGTGTTATTGCCATGGCCAGAGCCGGGGCCTCTGGGGCAGGAGCAGGGGCCATGGCCGAAGGAAGAGGGACCGGAGCTGGAGCCTCACGGACTGGAGCGGGAGCCTCACGGACTGAAGCCTCAGTGGAGCAGCTGGCTAGGAACCACTGAAAAGCTGCAGACTGTAGCCACTGAAAGGCTGCGGACTGGGGCCATGGGGACGGGAGGCTGCAGGTGCAGAGGTGCCGCCGTCGGAGGCTGGAACCATCGTGAGGCTGGCACTGGCTGCTGAGTCTGTTGTGGGGCCGGCGAGGGAGGCTGGAGCCTTCTGGCAGCCAGGACGGGAGGCTGAGGCTGAGCAGGCGCTGGTAGTGGCTTCAATGGCTCCACTAAAAGGTCGAGTGGCCCCTCTAAGGGGCCCAGCAGGTCTACTAAGGGGCCTATGGGCTGTAAAATGGGGATTAGGGGAGCGGAGCTGCATGCCTCGGGAGCGGAGCTGCATGCCTCGGGAGCGGAGCTGCATGCCTCGGGAGCGGAGCGACGGGACGCGGAGCCTCGAGGAGAGATGGGACTGGCTGCGTGGCCTCGCGGAGCTGTTGTTGGTCGACCACCGTGACCAGCATAGCAACCAGCTTCAGGGTCCTCGGAGCCAGCGGGAGGCCCGGAAGAGCACCCAAGTCCGGCGTCCTCGCCAGAGTGCTCAAGGCGGGCTTCCTAGCCCGCTTCCTCCTCACAGGTTGAGGGGCTAGCCAGTTGGCTTCTCTGCCCAGAGCCATGTCTCGCGCCAACCGCTCCTGGGAGAGTACTGAGAGCTCTCTCAGTAGCCACTCCTCTTCCTCCGGGTTTAGCTCCTCGCTCCCCGTGTCTGCCTTGCGTGTTTTGTGGGTTGATTCATCTGTCACGGCTCCATTGTGCTCGCTTAGGCAGGACACGCAGAAGCAGATCTCCATACTTTTAGTTTCTTTATTTACAATGTACTTATAAAACCAAAACCTGGCACCAGGGCTGATAAACTTACACTTCACAATAAAGGGACACAACAGAGAGTAATGCGAACGGTGAACCGACAAACCCATAAACACAAAGCATGCTATTTATAGAGTAACTTAACACAAAATATCTGCTGCTACTAATGCCTCATCCCTGGCCAGCCAAGGCACAGGGATGAGGCCCCACCCAGTGTCAAAATAAAAGTACATAAGTTTAACAGTGGCCTCTAGCGGCCTCTGACTCAGACCATAACATCCAGGTTTCCCTCATATTCATTGTTCTCATCTAGAGTCAAAATTATTTGAAATCTTAATGCATTTGTTTTCCACACTGTAATGTATTTAAGAATGAAACTTGGCATTAGGGATGGTCTCTGAGCTAACTCACTTGATGATGGGTGGGAAAAGTGAGGTGAAGCATGATATTTTTGGTTAACATTTTCCCCACCTGCTGGTACATGATGATGTAATCAAAACCTAGAAGACAAGTGACAAAAGTCACTACACTTCAATCTTATGGTGTGACATGATAAATGATGCTTATCATACTCGAGAAAATGTAAAAGGTTTCAGGACAAGATGTCAGATCGACTTTAAATATAGAGGCAATTATGAAATTCCTGGAATAAGGTGCAATCCTGAAAAAAAATCAATAAAGGAATGTGCAGTTCAAACATTTATATGTTAGTCTTACACAGAGGCCATTTAATGTGCTTCACAGAGAAAAAATATGCATAAAAATCCTTAAAAGAAAAGTAACCATACAATTTATGTAGAATAAAAGTATGATTTAAGATCAATTAAAATAAGTTAAACAAAGGCAAAGAAAACAGTATAAAAACAGGCTTATACTATATAATATATTTCAAATATAACACATTGTTATGAATAAATATCGCTTTCATACTAATAAAAAAATCACATCACTAAGCCCTCTGATTTTGACCTGATCACTAGGTTGCTACAAAAGAGGCTGTCATCACAACGGCAACCCAGAACAGTGAATGTTAAACGAGTCTGTCGACCACAAAAAAAAAAAACATTACGCTGGCTCATAACTGAAATATGTCGACAAAATCCATCTCAAGGATCTAAAGAAGTTCCAGCAGATTATAAGCTTTTTATGTGTTTATGAATGACCTCACAAAACACTATTAAATTAAATTAGATCACATCACTAGATCATGTTCTGAATCATTGAAAATGTTGATTTGTGAGTAAAAATGGATAGATATATAGATTTACACTAGAGCACACTTCGCCACTCAGCCTGCATGCTTTCCTGTGTGCTTGAAGTAACAACAATTGTGAGTTTTTTCTCCTCAAGATGACAGCTGGGGGACCATGACAGGTTTTCAAAGATTCCTTTGAGTCATAAATGGTTCAAAGGCACTCCTCGGTTTTCTCTTCCTGAAATTTTTCACTCAGTATCTCTGCAAGACTACCAGCCTTATCATGCTACGTGAGATGCCTGCCTAACTATATGAATCTAAAAAGGACAACTCAAAGGATTTAAGGAAACAGAAGCAGCTCCAGAGCACTTCAACATCATTAAAATATCCTCACAAATGAAGAAAGAATAAGTGTTAAGGTATTTTGAGCCTGTGTGTTGTGAAATGAAAATATGGAACTGAGTCCATACACAGTACATATGTACAACACGCCCAGTCACCCCCAGCCTTACAATAAACACTTCCACAATTCTGCTTCCACTGAGTTTTTTACAGCTTGCTGTTATTCAGTTTAGATTTACAGGAGCAAAAGACATTTCTGTAAATGTGCCTGTTGAGTCAACTAGGCTACTTTTGAAATGATGTCCCTAGGCAGGTACAAGAAGACAAGAGCACTAACCAAAACAAAATTGAATAAAACATGAACAACACAGGATAGCATATTGGTGCAGAGGGTGTTTGCTGTCACCCCAGGGTTTGATTCCAGGCTGGGAGCGGGGTGGGGGCGAGTGTCCTTGCTGTGTGGAGTCTCTCTGTGTGTGGGTTTCCGCCAGCTACTCAGATTTTCTCCCACAGTATGGAGACATGCATGTTGGGTGAATTGGAGATGCTAAGATGAGAGTGTTAGGATAGGCAGCTTAGATGATGAATGTATGAATGAATGACACATAGAAGTACATTACATTTCACATTTACCATCTGCAGTGGGTAACCCAACCTACAGTCACATGAAAACTTCTCAGTACCCCTGGTAAACTCACATGTTTTTTTGAGTAAAAAAAGTGAAAAACAAATACATGTCCTATTCAGAGAACACACATTTAAATTCTGTACTGTTTTGCCGCCTTAATCCTTGACCTGTCTGTTTTTATCTTTGTTAACATTTGCTATGTGCTTTTCCATGTGCTTTTGCTATTTTAATCCCCTCCTTTACCTTAGCACTGCAATATCTTCACTGTGTTTGGCTGTTTACAATCTGTAACCCCTCCTCGCCCCAGGTATTGCTTCTCATATGTCAGTAGTTATTTTAGTCTGGTTGTGTTTCAGTCTGGTTGTCTGGTCTCTGCATTTCTTTATGTCCTCTCTCCTGCATTTGCCTTTGTGAGTCATATTTTAGAGTTGTTAGTTTCCTTCTTATTTTGTGCTTAACTTAATAAAACCTTAATTTAACCTCACGCCTACATTTTGCTTGCAACGCTCATTCATGACAAGGGCACAATTCCAGTTTATTTGCTGAGTTTAACATATTGGAAAGGAACATAAACTGTGATGTCTGCAAAATATATAGCTTATCTAGTTTATACGATAATATATCTAGTTTATATGATACATTTTTGTGTTTTTGCAAAACTCAAACAGAGATTGCGCATTTGTGTAATTCCTTATATACATAGTGTTACGTCTGGGTCACCCCGAGTGCGTAGCTCCTCGCCTGAGTTCTGTGTGTTAGCAACTCGGGATCAGGTAGGTAGTCTGTTGAGTGTGTGTGGTGGTTAGGAGCCTTGGCAACCCAGCTGTAGCAAGGAGCTGACTAATTAGGCAGCGGGGTTGCCGAGCTCCTAACGACAGGTCCACCTGTGTCATGTTTAGCTGGTTAATGGAGTTAAAGTGTCTGCGTCGTGTGATTGGCTGTCTGGTTTGGGGTTCTGTGTATTTAGCCCAGCCGATCCAGAGAGGCTTTGTGTGGTCACCAACCAAGCTACTCTCAAGGAGTTGGAGCGCAGGGTTCATTCGTGGCCTTCCGTGCCAGCCCAGTCAAGGACTTGTGCAAAGAGAAAACGCCCGTGTACTGGAGGCAACTCCTCTCCCCCTGAAGAAGGGAAGTATCAAAATTCAGCTAACCCTCTCTGTCTGTTTGCAGACTGATCTCAAGCTGAAGCGTGTAAAGGCTGAGTACATCTCGGTCAGGAAAAGGAAAGTATCTACGTCGTCTCACGGCTCGGAGGGCTTGTCTGGAGGGAACCTTTTGTGTTTGCTTGTTTGAATGGATGTGTGCAGTGCTCCTGTTGGGAGCAATACACAACTTTGATTTCATTAAAGTGACTGTGTAACATGACTATTTGTAGTGCCGTGCGTTTTTCCCCTGCACCGGCGTAACACACAGGATATGTTAGGCAACAAAACCTTTTAATAAGGAGGATGAGGTCAGTTGCTGTTATGACAGTATGGACTGAACTTTGTTTTGCCTAATTTTTGCATCTTACTTGAGCTTATTTTCCTTTTCACTATGGCTCGTGATGGAAACAGCAGACTATTTCTTACTGATTTACAATCCAATCGTTTATTGCCATTTTTAATGGTGGATCCATACCGGCTGAGTAAGATTTGGAGTAACAGCTGACTTGACATGAAGTGACAATCCCTGAGGAAAACGAGCTGGCATCAGGTACAGGCTAAGGGCTTGAGCAAACCATGCTCCGCTGATTGAAGTCATGTTTTTGGCTGCTGAACATTTTTTTTACATTCACTTCAAGGTTGTTGCTAATGGCAGTATGCATGTGCTGTATGTCAGGGTAGGAAATGCTTTCACTCTCTTGGAGCGTGATGTGAGGAAGACTTTCAAGAAAGTGAACACCAGGAAGGCAGCAGGAGCAGATGACCTTTCCGGTCAGGCCATTGGAGCCTGCACTGACTAACAAGTTGGGGGACCGAGGACTTCCAGTTTCACCACCATGGTCAAGTTTGCTGATGCCACTGTTGTAGTGAGTCTGGTCTCTGATAAGGATGATAGGTCTGCCAGGAGGAGATTAAAAGTTTGGGGATCTGGTGCCAGGAGAACAACCTCCATCTCAATGTCAGCAAAACAAATGATAGTGGACCTCAGCAGAAAGCAGAAGAGGAGCTACAACCCCGCTTAGGATCAATGCTGCCCCAATGGGCACAGTGGAGATTTTCCAGTATGTTGGTGTCACCATCATGCAAGATTTATAATGGTCCTGTTACCTTAACACTCTGGTGAAGAACGCCCATCAGCATTCTAAAGAGCTAAGGAGCCTTTACACCTGCACCATTTAGAGCATCCTGACAGGAAGCATCACAGTCTGATTTGGAAACCGCATTGAGCACAATAAGCAGACTCTTCAGAAGGTTGTATGATCAGTTGTGTGCACCATCTGAAAGGAGATCCCTGACTTGCAGTCCATCTATGACGAGCAGTTTTGGACCGAGGCCGAGAAGCACTTTTGCTAACTGAAGGCCAACATAGACAGAATGAGAGGGAGCTTCTTCCTGCAAGCCGTTCAGGCTTTCAACCACTATACACACATTAATACTAGGACTTTATTTACAAATAAACGCATAATACAGACCATAACACAGACCTTCGATTGGCTCTCGTCAAGGGAGGAGCCCAATGCTCAGTCCTGGGTCTGGGAGGGTGTCCCGCCAACTCGTCGTGTGTGTACATATGTGCATATACATATGTATATACATGTATGTGTGTATATGTGCATATATGCATATGTAGATGTACACATATACAGTGTCCCCACAGAGGATCTACTGTAACACTGATTACTGGAAAAAGTAAAAAAATAAAGAGAAAGGTGTTAGAACACACAATGCATCGCAGCTTTCTGTGTATGGGGCTGAGTAGGTGCAGAACAGTCAATGTTGAGCAATGTTCACCTGGGAAGAGACAGCAGTTGGATTCACTATGAACTGTGGATCCTGGCATTCATGTGAATGTTTCTTTGACATGTTGACATGTACCACCTACCTAAACATTACTGCACACCAAGTACACTCCTTCCTCTCAGCACTTTTCCCTTATGGCTGTGGCCACTTTCAGCAAGGTAACCCACACTGCCACACTGCACACATTGTTTAGGAATGGTTCAAGGAACCTAGCAAAGAGTGACAAGATGTTCCATCAAAATTTGTCCAAGTTTCTCCGAACCTTTTGCTGGTCCAGTGTTCCTGCTTCCAACACATCAACTGACTGTTCACTTGAAAAATACCACCCCTTTGTGCCATTGTAATGTCAGTAAATTTCTGTTTTTTCCCCCACCCAAATGGAAATGCAAATGGAAGCTGTCATCATTTTTGCTAAAACTACATGTGGCTTTAAATACTGAAAATATTGAAAGTCATTGATAATTACATCATAAATTTGACCTAATGTACACCATTTGGGAAATGGTACTATAAACACCAGACTACTGGTTGACTGACCATTACAGGATCACCTACAACTGGGTACTTTAAGACATGTGGGACTAGAAGACAGGGGCTCGGAGTCTATGAGGCACAGTCTTAGTACAAACCTATTAACAGAATGTTTTTGGAGGAGTGACGTGCAGCACACCATTAACACCTCTGTCAAACAAAACATCTGAGAGAGAGGACGCTCACTGCTGTGCACTTTATATCTCATTAGAATGATTAATGTGTACTTGAAAAGTCAGAAGTGCTTCTTCATTCTAATTCTTGGAAGACTCTTGACTTTAATTTATCCTATGCCTTCCAGAGACAGAAGTTTCTTTAGAAATAATGCACTCAGCTTCAGACAGTTTACTTTTTCCCTGGTGAACTGAGGAGCATACAGCCAAATAACAGGCAACAAACACAGCTTTTGTGACATACACAAGAAAAAAACTTTCACCAGCATCCATCAAAAATAACACCTGCTTTATCATAAATTGCATCAATGTCTGGTGCTTTTTTCCCCATTTTGGTGTGTGGTTGAGACCTACCATGTTCACATGTAGCTAGCATTACCCTAAAGATTTTTATTGTTTAATGACACACTGCTTTGAAGATGTAGTCCCAAACCTTTGGAGCAACTGGGTCTAGATACCCAGTTTAGGCAGAAACTCTATACTTCTCCCATCCAGAATTATCTCACAGTCTCACTTTCTACATGCCTTCTGGTGCTGGTAAGCTTTTTGTGCTGCAACTAAACTATTACTTGAGGGAATTTCAAGCTTCGATATTTGTGGTATTTAATGCCATGGTCTTCAACTTCTGAAAGAAAAAAGGAAAATGAGAAGCATGGTTTTCCCAGGCTCAGAAGGACACAATTGTTTCATTCCTCACGCCATTCATTTGCACCAAGACATTATTTAATAGTCCAGTAGAATATTGTTCTAACCTTATTCCTGGAGAAAATGCTATGGCTGAGTAGCATTTATTCAGACTTCTTCAGAGTTTTATTGTGGTTCAGCAGATACTGCTGGAAAAACTACAGGTTTAACAGTCTGTGCTATTTTGTCATTTCATCAAGAAAGATGGTGGTGTTAGCTGTCAGCTAGAGCTTGCTTTTCTAGCTCCCTAATTGGGTGCTGACGCTGAGCAAAGTGTGTCTCCTATACAGGCACACTCACATCACCTGCGACAATGGTAACCAAATCTGATGTTTGCATTATCACTAAGAGAAGGACAGGCACTCAGCAAAGTGGCACAATAGTGATGCAAATGGAGCTCTATTGATAAAGTGATCTTGACAGCAGTGAGTTATCCTCCACAAACAGATGCTGTGCTTTAAATATGGCACTGTTCCAGGGGCCAGGCTGTGATTCTTGCAAATAGACCTGTGTGGTTTGTTGTCACGTCGACTGAAATGGATAGCTAAACCTAATGCATTTACATTTAAATTTGTGTCACATTAAAAATGTATTTATAATATCTATATACGCATGGAAGCTGAGAGCCATAACCAAGAAATATTTACCTAGCAGATAATGATAAATAAGTAAATATAGCCCTTTTTGAAAGAGCCTTCAGGGCCTTCTAGGCATTCAGATTAGACTTAATGATTTCTGGGAACTAAAAAACATACACGTCTGTAATTTTTAGTTCATTTTTATTCTATGTATTCATATTTGTATGAACTCAGCAAATACTGCAGTACTGCTCTTATTTCACTACTGTGCTTTAGCCGGAAATCAAGTAGGATAATGATGTAATCAAGATTTTCTTTCTGAATGCCATCTAGGCAGACAGAGCTAAGCAGGCTCTCCTTTTGGTGAGGCCTTTAAATAGCTGCATTAAAGGTCTAACCTGTCAAAAAAATCAATATATTTAGCTAGTGACACAGGAATTAACCAACACATTTTGATTTCCAGTGGGTGGAATCAATTTTGTGAGGAAAACGTCACGCTAGACTTTCTAGAAGACTGAAATGTCATTTACTGAGGATACAAGCAGCAGCCTCTGTCAGATGCTAAACTGTCAGATGCTGTCAGATGCAAAACAGGAGCAGGTGTCTGTGTTTGATCTAGGATGGCCAGGAAATTACGCCATTAGTTTAACTGTGACGTTCTACTTGAATCCCACAGTGGCCTAAGTAGAAATTAGTATTAGATAAGTGTTTTTCCTTTTTTTTTTTTACCGTAATTATATTCATTTGATTTCAGGCAGGAAACACTGGTGATACACCTTCTTGTATTCTTGGCCCAAAAGAAACACTGGAAAAGCTGAACTAGACAATTTGCAGCATAGAGGAAGAAATTTTAAATAATGCAGCTAACTTGAACAGATTGACAAGATAGGTGTGGGGGTTCAGGTAAATGGAAATGTGGTCTTCATGGAGGGTAAACTAGAAAAGTTAGATTAGTAAATATCAGTTCATAAAGGAATGATTTGTGCTCCCCTACACACAAAAATGTTCTTGTAAAACATTTTTTTCTTGTTTCTCCATGTCTTCTGCAAATAATACAGAACGCAGTAATGCAGAATACTATACAAAGTGGCTGCAATTCTCCAAGCAGTATCTGAGCTTTCGTCTGAAATGCTCTAAGCGCTACACATAACAGCCTTCTATCATTAATGAGATCTATCGATTGAAAGTTCCTCTCAGAGCTGTATTGATTTACAAATATTTCAGTTTCACAAGATTGCTCAATGGCCGTGTTGAGCATTTAGATGGCATTAAATACATCAGTCATAATTTATGCTGTAATTGGGTTGCAGCACATTTTTCCTCATGATTCACTGGATGGAGATAAAATCAACTTCAGCATTCATCACATGGGAAAGGCTGCTTCTACAGCTAACTGTGCCTGCTGCTAGCAGCCTTAAGCGCTTCCATTCTACTGTGGCTGTCTTTTTGTGGCGCAGTCTTTTAAACTGAATTCAGTATTACACCCACAGTTTTGGCATATTGAGGGCTGACCTTCACTCTTTAGAACATTCAGAGCAACAAGTAGCCTGGATACAGGATGATTTCTGTGGTATGAAAAAATATGGTTATGTATTTTTTATTGAATGTCTGAAGGCCAATGTCATGGAAGACCAAATTTTCCCAATTTTCAAAGAGTTTGAAAGATTGGAAACATTCCGAAATTTTCAACACATACCATTCACTCCATAGCCTGCACAGTTAGGACATAGTAAAGATAAAGAAGAGGGGATGGAAGTAATTTATTGACAGAAAAAACAGGACAACAAGACAAGAACACAGAATCCAAAAGCAAATACTATTTTACTTGCTGTCAAACCTGTCAAGGGGTTGGGTATAACCAGCAGGAAGTGAACAGTCAGTTCTTGAAGTTGATGTGTTGGAAGCAAGAAAAATGTGCACGCGTAAGAATCTGAGCAGCTTTGACAAGGGCCAAATTGTGACGGCTAGACGACTGGGTCAAAGCATCTCCAAAACAGCAGATTTTGTGGGATGTTTCTGATATGCAGTTAGGATATACCAAAGGGAAGGACAACTAATCCATCTGGTCTATTCCTACAGAGGAGTTTCTGTAGCATGAACTGCTGAAAAGATTGATGCCGGGTAAAACAGAAAGGTGCAAGAAAACATCATTGCAGTTTGCTGTGTATGAGGCTGTATAGCTGCAGGCTGGCCAGAGTGCACAAACATGGCAGCGCTGTTCCCTGTTGGCAGTGGCCTCTTCCAGAAAGGTTATGTGCCCTGCCACACTGCAAAAAAAGTGTTTATGAATCTTTGAAGTGTTTATGTCTTTCAAACACGGGAAGCTCACTTTAGGCCTACACCATGAAATATTTAGCAAATGTTTCTGTAAAGTCCCTGTAATTCCCAGTATTTGCTGATTCACTGCTCCCATCATGCCCCCTGAATGCCAGCTCC
>JBBPCX010067201.1:0-13568 GCA_037974365.1 Hydrocynus forskahlii | reverse complement strand
CACACACTGCTTCCCACACACTGCTCCCTCACACTGCTCCCTCACACATTGCTCCCCCATACACTGCTCCCCACACACTGCTCCCTCACACATTGCTCCCCCATACACTGCTCCCCACACACTGCTCCCTACACACTGCTCCCCCACACTACTCCCTCCACACCTCCACACTGCTCCTCACACACTGCTCCCTCACACTGCTCCCTAACACTGCTTAACACGACGCTGTGTTCTTGGCTGCCCACTGCTTTACTTGGTGAATGGGTTAAACGCAGAGAAAGAATTTCACACCGTGAGCTGTACTGAGATGTGTTCCCGTGTGACAAATGGACACTGCACTTCACATTTCACAACTCCTCATCCTCCTCTGGTGTGTGTGACAGGGGTCGCTGGAGGCGGCAGAGAGCCGACGTGAACGCGGATGACCC
Organism: Hydrocynus forskahlii; assembly: GCA_037974365.1. Lineage (NCBI taxonomy): Eukaryota > Metazoa > Chordata > Actinopteri > Characiformes > Alestidae > Hydrocynus > Hydrocynus forskahlii. The sequence goes on along the minus strand of JBBPCX010067201.1, from coordinate 13,140 downwards.
TGTTCTCCACAGCGAGCCTTCATTCCTGTAAACTCCTCATCCGAGGCGTTTCTCTGAGCTCAGGCGTGGAGAGAAGCGGCCGGTGAGGCTCCCAGTCCAGGCTGGTTCACACAGAATCATAATTTTACTTTAATGGCTTTTTATGGAGGGATTCCTCCACTGACGTTTACGGGTTTCTACAAATCCACGTGATTCACAGGGATTTATACCCACCCGTTTTCAGACAGGCCACGCCCCCTGCCCTCTGATTGGACAGCGGCGAGTGTTGCAGTCCATGAAGGAATGAGGGGTGATTGAGAGACTTTTGCATAGTACTATACACTATGTGGACAAAAATATTGGGTCACACAGGGTTTGGACTAGGCCCCTTACTTCCAGTTAAGTGCAATCTAAATACTTAATACATTTTGGACAATGCTATATTTCCCTGCAATCAGAAGGCCATGTGTTTGAATCCCAAGACTACTAGTGGCACCACTGAGGTACCCTTGAGCAAGGTACTGTCCCCACACACTGCTTCCCAGTTCCTAGCTGACCCCTGCTTCACTTGGTGAATGGGTTAAATGCAGAGAAAGAATTTCGCTCTGTTCACACTGTGCTGTGGTGTCTTCATGTATGACAAAAACTGACACTTCACTTCAAGTATGTGGACAGGCCCTTTTCTATTCAAGCATGACTGTGCCCCAGTTCACAAAGCAAGCTCCATACAGACATGGTTGGATGAGTTCAGTGTGGAAGATCTTGACTGGTCCGCACAGAGCCCTGACCTCAAGCCCATCCAACACCTTTGAGCGATTGGCCTTTTCGTCTAACAATAGTGCCTGATCTCATATAAATGCTCTACGGAATGAATGGGCACAGATTCCGATAGAAATGCTCCAAAATCTTGGGGAAAGCCTTCCAAGAAGAGTAGAAGCTGTTATAGCTGTTATAGCTGTGCTCAGGCATCACAATAAATTTATAATTTTGTCCATATAGTGTATATGTATACACCTATATATACACAATAAAATAAATGGCAGGGAAATAATTGGAAACAGGTACATTTTTGTACATAAAATAAAATATCTTATGTACAATAAATATCTAGCTTTTTCACTGCAAGAGGAAGATCATGATTTAAAATAACTCTCCTATCTGTAAAAAAGTGGATTCCAGGGAATAGTCTTTTTTTTCTTGCTTTACCAAGAAAATAATTTTCACAAATAACTATAATACAAGACATTAATTTTTGAAATTATTTTTAATAACATGTAAATTTTGTCATGAACACTCCACAATATCTTTTTTAGAAAATACAAATAAAAGTAGAAATAAGGTGCTCCTAATTAGGTTTATTTTACACTGCATAGTCTTCTTATTTTTAATGTCAATGGAGAAAATATGTTATACTATAAAAAGTTTAAGGTAGTTGTTAATGCTAAAAACAGCTAGCTCCAGTTTCTGGTGCGCGGTTGCTATGGCGACGCAAGCGACTTAGCAACGGTCCAATCGGCGGCCTGCGTGTAAATTTGAACCAGTAGCCAATCGGAGTGGGAGGCGGGACGCCAGTGACCAATCAGAGTGCAGGAGGGCGGGATTGATTGATGGAATACGGGTGGTCACAAAAAATAACAGTGAAAAAAAAAGAAAAAAGAGACATGCAGCCACAGGCAGCGGAGGACCTAACACTCAGTCTGGAGAGAGCTCGCCTGTTGTGATTCCAGGGTGATTTCTGAAGGATTATTTAACATTTTTAGACCATTTTATCTCTGTTTTTGCCTCACTGTGTCGAGGATGTCTGTGGCAGGTTTGAAGAAGCAGTTTCATAAAGCCAGTCAGGTAAGGAGACGCCCGGGTTCGTTTTTTGTGGTTTCCCCACTGCTTACTTTAGTTTATTTATGTATTTCTCTCTTTTTTACTTTTCCTTTTGTCTTTAAATATATCCGGGTGTGTGTTTAAGTGTGTGGACGGCCAGTCTGATGTGCTGCCACGGCTGTTTTCCTTAGATTGCAGCGGTTAAGATGCTCCGCGCTATTTTATTACAAAAATCCCTGAAATTTGCTTCAAATTCACAACTTTCCTTTTGCAGCTAGATTTAATTTATTTATTATTATTTCCATCACACCTTCGTGTCCATATGTCCTCCTCAGTTCTAAATCCACTCTTTGTATCGGTGAGATGTTAGCTCCGAGCTACACAATGAGAGGTGCCTCCGTTATGTTCGGGGTTGTTCGTATTTTTCATTTTTTTGTTCTTTTTGAGGTTTTTAAAGAGCTTTTGGGAACTAAACAGGCCCACTATGCTTTCTTTTTCTGTTTAAAAAATTAAAAAGTGCATCATTAATTCCCACCTGACCCCAGAAGAAGCTGAAATTAGCAGCTTCTTATGGGAATTTTGCGTTCCACCTTAAATATAGTGCTGCAAATACATTCTGGCAATTACAACAGAGTTAGGATGTAGCGTAGCTGCTGTGCCATTTAAGGTGGAACTGATTACTATAAGAGGGAAATACGAGAGAGCAGCCAGATTTGGTCTAGCTGTTCCCCACGACCTTTTGGCCTTCATACAGTTTCTTACTCGCCAAAAAATGCTGTAACAAGCTTCTGGCAAGGTAATTAAGGTGTTATTAAGCAGTAATACGTTTCTATGACTGTATTTTCGGGGGACCTGTGGCTCACACTGGTGAGAAAAGGCTCAGCTGGCAGTCAGGATGTAGGGACCATCTGGACATCTTTTCACTGAAGGAAAATGATTGCTCACAGGTAGGCAGGCAGGTGTGTGGAAGTAGTTCCTCAGTTTGTTCTTCCTCTAGGGCTGCACGGTATGGACAGAATGTCGGTGTTGCGATTTTACTGCTACATTTTGCAATCGTGATGCCTTTCTATATACATTAAAGGGCCCATATCGCTTTTCTGGATTTAAAAATTAATAAATATTCTCTGCCTGTCCACACAGTCAATCAGTGGAGACTAAGCTGAAAAAGAAGCCTGTTTTCAAATCAGTTTTTGTGATGTCACAAAATACACACATATTTATTTTTGTCTTCCAAGTCAAGTCAAGTAGGTTTTATTGTCATTTAACCATATATACGCACCATATTCAGTGAAACGAAACAACGTGTCTCCTGGACCATGGTGCAAAACAAGAACAGAAACAGAACACCACAAAGACCACAAGACCGGACGAAAGAGAGTGTAAGAAAAACACGAGATCAACAAAATAACTCATTTACAAATATCAGCCTTAAAGAGACAGTAACAAAAACAGCCTGTATAATTCTGTAGTTTGAAAATAAGAATGACTTTTGGTACACAAACCAGTCAAAATGAAATAGAAGGAAATGTAGGACACAAGTCCTTTAAAAACTCATCAGTGCTTTTAATGGTTAAATATTAAAATAATTAGAATTTTGTTGGACTTCATGAATACCTCGATTCATCAGAACACCCAGTAACTCACCTGGAGCTGTGATTTGTTGCATGGTCAAAAATACTGTGATTGGTTAGAGGCTCATTGGCATATTGCTGCCTTTTGCAATATCAGCATGGAAAAGACTGATACTGCAGTAACAATGAACACACAATAGTACTAATAATACATTTCATTTATAGGCGCCTTTCTGGCACCCAAGGACACTGTACAAAAAGTGCAGAAAGAAAAAATGCAAAGTAGGTAAACAACAATAAAGAACAAAAAGCAGAAAACATTAAAAACTGGACAACAGGGTAAAATTGGACAATGCAAATCAAATTAAAGACAATATGCAAGCTTAAACAGATGGGTTTTGAGTTTGGATTAAAAAGTGAGAGGGAACTGATGTTTCGGAGGTCGGGTGGTATTGAATTAAAAAGCAGGGGAGCAAAGCGACTGAAAGCTCTGCTCCCCATAGTGGTGAGACGAACAGAGGGGACAGTCAGGTGAATGGAAGAAGATGATCTGAGGGTACGAGAGGGAGTGATAACTTGAAGGAGGTCGGACAGTTATGGAGGGGAGAGGTCGTGAATGGCCTTGAAGGTTAACAGAAGGATTTGGAATTCAATGCAGAACTTAAGTGTGAGCTAGTGGAGCTGCTGTAGGGTGGGAGTGATGTGGTGGGATCTGATAATGATATGGGTGGCTGAATTCTGGACCAAGTGACGCTTATGGAGAGATTTTTGAGGGAGACCAAAGAGGAGGGAGTCACAGTAGTCTAGGTGAGAAGTGACAAGACTATGGACAAGAATAGCAGTGTCTGGGCAGTAAGGGAGGGGCAGAGACGATGAGGAGAACCTCAGTTTTGTCACTGTTTAATTGGAGGAAATTTGAAGAAAGCCAGGTTTTTATTTCAGTCAAGCAGTCGGTACGAGAGGAGGGTGGGAGGTTGGAAGTGGGTTTACTGGTAAGGTAGAGCTGGGTGTCATCCGTGTAACAGTGGAAGCTGATGTTAAATTTGCGGAAGATATTGCCAAGGGCAAGGAGAAGAGGAGAAGAATAATGAAGAGGATGGGTCCCAGGACAGATCCCTTGGGCACACCAGAAGTAACGGGGGAAGGCTGGGATGAGAAAGGTTTGAGCTGAATGAACTGAGTGTGACAGGAGAGAGAAGATTTCAACCAGTCTAAGGGGGTGTGAGTGATACCAATTGAGGATAATCTATTGAGGAGGGTGGTGTGACAAATGTTGTCAAAGTCTGCATTTAGGTCGAGGAGGATGAGGATGCTTAGTAAACCAGAATCCGCTGCCATGCGGAGGTCATTGGTAACTTTTATGAGAGCAGTTTCTGTGCTGTAAAGGGGGCAGAAACCAGACTGGAACTGTTCATACAGGTTATTATGAGACAAATGAGAGTGAAGTTGAATAGCTGCTGTTTTTTGTTTCGAAAATTTTGGAAATGAAGGGTAGATTAGAAATGGGATGAAAATGATTGAAGTTGGTTGGATCAGCATCAGGTTTTTCAGTATTCAGATTATTGCAGCAGGTTTGAAGGATGCGGGAACAGTTCCAGTGGAGAGAGAGGAGTGGATGATGGCAGAGCTAGGAGGGACCAGAGACAGGTGACAAGCTTAAGCGAAAGTTGTGGGGAGGGGATCTAGCTAGCTGACAAGTGGATGGATTGGAGTTACGGATGAGATCTGAAATTTCTAAGATGGTGGGGAGCTGGAAGGAGGAAAAGAATCGTGTGGATAGAGGAAGTTCAGGCAGGCTACTGGGGGTGGATTGTGGACCAAGGTGCTGCTGAATCTTCTGGATTTTTTCAGCAGAGAATGACATGAGTGAGTTATAAAAAGCAGATGAGTATAGGTGAGATGGTAGGGAGTCCGGGGGTTGGATGATATTCTTGAACAGTGAAAACAGTGACTTGGTGTTACCTTCATTAGAACTGATTATACCCGAGTAGTAGTTGGATATATTATGTGAAGGTGAGAGATCTTTTTAGGGGCAGATATGCTTGAATTAATTTTAATACTGGAAAATGCAATTTTCCCGATTTAAACATGTACAGCACTCTTTTATGAACAAACTACATCATAGCAGCACAAATACTGCCAAAGGGAAGCAAACGTAATGGCCAGTTTCTGTTGAAATGGCCAGTTTCTGATGAAATATCAGGATTGCAATTATGATTGCAATATCTTGCAATATCTTTTAGTAGAGTAAAGGATCCATGTCATCAATTTTCTCTAATTAAAATAGCTAGAAGGGTAAGCAAAGGTTGGAATGAATTATGTATTATATTTGTGGTACACAAACCTGCACAAACATCAAAGAAAAAATGAAATAATAAGGAAAGTGTAGAATACAGGTCTTTTAAGAACACCTTGATGAATCAATGTCTTTAGTAGTTAAAGATGATAATTAGACATTTGTTGAATTACATGAAGACCTTGATTCCTCAAAATACTTACCTAGATCTGTGATTGGTCACCCTGTCCGCAACACTCATTTGCAGATTGCAGATCAGTATTGCAGAGACTGATACTGCGATAACAGTTAACAGATGCTATATTTTGCAGCCCTGTTAATATGCTATATTTTCATGTGAGAATATACACGTTGAATTCAGTGCACTGTTCAGATGGATTTTCAGATGGATTGTAGGTGTTAATTCCATTGGGGTTTTCACTCTGGGCTCTTGTAGGTGGTTGAAGACTCAAAAAGCCCTGGATGTAACTGAATATTATGTAATGTCAGTATGTACTGTTACTTATTGGTGGTGGAAATGAAAGCGTGGCCTTGGGCCTTTCTCTTCTGCACTGATACGAAACTTCCTTTATTCGGACACTGTGTTGAGCCACGTGGTGAGCAAAGGGCCAGCGAGACATGACCTTCCACACAACAGCCCAGGCCTGCTTGCTTCTGCAGCCCAGACTACGAACATCAGCACTTCCCTTATTACAGCCAGTCATTTGCTGTAATACACAGGCTTCATATATTACAGCAAATGGGCTTCAGGACATAAAGTCTGGCCTTTTAGAGGGTGATACATAAAGAAACAGTTTCAGGGAAAAGCCAAACGTCCACCAAGTGATTGATCAGTCGAAATGTGTTTGGAGTCCAGTGTCTCCTTCAGTACTGGAGCTATGAGCCTAACATCACTAACACTAGAAGTCAGCAGTCACCCACATCTTTTCATCCCCAAAATTTCTCAGGGCCCTCAAACCTCATCCAGCTCTTCGTTAAGGTGGATCAGACTTGTGGACGTGGTTTAGGACACAGTATGACTTAATGTGAGCTGTAAAAATGAGCTCAGTCATTGGGTCATGTTTGCTTATTTGTGGTTATGTATGTGGCATCTTGAGATGCCTTATAGTGTTTATCTGACAAAAAATAATTTAAAGCAGCCAAACACACAGTTTAACTGTTTACACAGAAAAAAGTAGAGCTGCACAACATGGATAAAATATAATGTCTGTATTGCAATTTTACTGCTACGTATTGCGATTCTTTTCAAGCAATTAAAGGGCCTAAATCACCACTTTTCTGGAATAAAAAAGGCTTAAAGTCTGTAAATATTGTCTCAGATGGTATGTTTACTCCTACCACCGATATAGTCCATATATAGAAAATAAGCTGCCAAAGGCCATTTTTTTGAGGTCACAGAATTAACACATTTAAAAGTATTTGTAATCATTATGCTTTCATAAAGTCTCATTTCGGTGATTATGATACAAACAAAACATAAAAACTACAATATTCAATATAAATTTATCAAAGTACAATATAGATACTGCAATGTGTGTTACCACAAACATACTGTGTAATACATACATAATATGTCTGTACCAAAATAAAAGTCTATTAAATAAACTAAAATTATAGAAAGTAATATTAAATGACTAAGTGTCGATACAGTGGACTATAAATACTTATCATATTTTATTGATTTGATAGACTTATTAATTAAGAAATATAGATAGTAGGCACTTCGATATCGATATAATATTGTGCTGAAAAATACCCTGTATCGATTTTCCCCTCCACTGAGTGTGTTTTCCTGTGTGGGTTTTGACCTGTTCAGGCTGCCGCTTATCATTTGATGCAGAGCTGTTTTCCCCTCCTGCTTTGTTTTTAACCCCTGCTGTCTCAGTTGTTCATAATTTCATTGGTTGGATGCATTTGAACGCGGAAATAAAAACATAAAGCGAGAATTAGCTTTCCTGTTATCAGCTTTGAGTAAAACGGTGAACTGACAGGATCATAAAGCTGAATAAACCGCTGGAATAAAAACACAGCTGGGGGTCTTTGTTCAGTAATAGGTAAGGGTGTTATGTGCATATTTATTTGTACAGGCAGAAAACACACACACACACACACACACACACACACATCATACTCTGAAAATAATATCTCACCCATTTTATAGACACACACAGCCATTAGTTATGGTAGTTAAAATGCATTAAATGCTTTTGACAGATTCCCTCCTTGTGTTCAGATGCTGTTAGTCACGCTGGATTACTCACGGCACCTCACGAAGGCCTGACCAGACTTCAGCATCCTTTTATTTTCACTCCAGCCTTTCCTTTTTTAACCGCATCTCATTTTTATTGGTGCTATTTTTGAAGACAGCTCCTTTTAGACTCTCCAAGGACCCATTGATAACCAGTCAAGAAAGTAGTTAGACCATGGAACCATTTGGATTATTAGTGTTGTGTTAATAAAATGGAAATGAATCTGCCTAAACGATCCGTTTTGATCTTTTTATAATGTCATAAAAATACATTTACACAAATCTGCTTTTTCAGCTGCTAGCCATTTAGCCTCATTCTTTTCACCTTACTACGAGTGTTTTATCCTGAAATGCCTCTTTAAGGTCATAATATGAGATGGCCAGTCAGAACAGAGGTTATTTACATATGATTACAAAATACAGCCTGTTTACATTTAAGGCATAGAGAGAAGTTAGAAAATGATCACATAAAAATGTTTTGTGGTGGTGTTAATAATTTGGAAATTAATCTGCAAAGAGTGTTTCACCCTGAACTTTCTAAAGTCACAATACAAGGTGGCCAGACGTCATTTACATATATTTGCATAATACAGCCTGTTTACTTCTAAATGATGGAGAGATGGTGGGAAATAAGGCAAATTTAATTTGCTATTGACATGAGAAAAAAAGCATAAGAAATGGTGTAGTGTTATAGTAATGATCTGCAAGTTCAAATCATGGACGTAAACATTTATCTCAAAACCAAGCATCCGTCTGGCTCGCAGGAAGACGTCCATCATTGTGTTGCTGTATGAAAAATAAGCAGTCAGGATGCATTGTGTTTTTGAGGCACACGTCCCGAGTCATTAGTCATTTGAGGCCAGTAGTGCAGCGTGCGCGAGCTGGTTTAGCACTGTTGTAACTCCTAAAATCAAATATAACAGCGAAAATGAGTCTACTCTGATCCATGATATCTGCCGTATAAATAAAGTTGTGATTATTATTAGAACTTTATTTATACGTTTATTTGTCCGTGCCGTGACATGAAGAGCTAACCGCTAAAGACTAAACACGTGCATGTTTCTTTGTAATGCTGAAATAAAAACTTACTTTTGGGATTATTTAGCCCTTAGTTTGTCCCGTTTGATCCTGTTAATGTACAGAATCTTACATATATCGTCAGAATCAGACGACCTCGAACTAAATGGCAGGTATATTAATATTACTGTATATGAAAGTATTTTTGAGAAATTACATGCACAAAAAGCTAAAAATAAGAAATTGCACAAAAACACATGCCCTGAAAGTAATATTTTAGGCCCTGTAATCCACACGCTGTCTGTCTGCCATGCTGCGACTCTCACACGGGGCTTCAGCGCTCGTTCAAATGTACTGTTCCGTCCCCCTAGCGGTGCAACAGTGAAAAAGGTCCCCCCCTTAAACAGTTTCCAACTCTGGCATTTTCCAAATATTGTTTAGGCTATTTAAACCGCTACTGCGGTATAACGCAAATTCATATCATAACAATAATAAAACTTCAGTATGAAGTTTTCGGTATGAACCGGTATACCTGTTATATCTGTCTGTATGCACTTTGAGATTTTCTTGCAAAATGTAAAGTGCTATATAAATAAAATGTACTATTATTATTATTATTACCACCCAGCACTAGTCTCAGGTGTCAGGCAGCACAGCCATAACATTTCATGGAATAACTTTCTGTGAGGGAGCTTTTAGAAGCAGATGCTTGGTTCTAGTCACCACCATTGTGAACTGTTCAGGCCCACTCTGTTTACACCTTAACCACTGAATTAGGCATAAAATGTTTTAAATTAGGGCCCCATGCTGGCACAGTGAGTAGCACTGTTGCCTCACACCTCCAGGGTTGGGTGTTCGAATCCGGGCCTAGCCTTCTGTGTGTGGAGTTTGCATGTTCTCCTCAGAGGGGGGGGTCTAGTTTCTCCCAGTCCAAAGACATGCATGTCAGGAGAACTGGGGATTCTAAATTGACAGGATGTGTGTGCGCGCCCTGCGGCGTGCTCCACCCATGGTGAGTCCCTGCCTCGCACCCTTAGACCCCGAAATAGGCTCTGGGTACCTGCGAGAAAATGAATGAATGTTTTAAATCAGGGGCATTGCTATTCAATGAGTCCTAAAATAATGTCACCAAGCAAACATACAATTTTAAAGCTGTATTCTTTTATTTTCTTCTGATGAAATGACACCAAAGACAACCTTACACAGTATTATTAATGTTAACCAGACAGAAAGTACACTTAATGAAAGGAAGTAACTCTTTGTTCAGGTGATTTTAAACCTCTAAGCACAAGTGATGGGTACTGAGAACCAGTACTAATTTAGTCCCAGTTCCTGAATGGTCAGTTCTGAGGTATGGATCATTCTGGACAAACAAGTTGGAGCAATAAGATTACTGAAAAGTATCAGCATTGATAAGCAGTATCAGTATTGATATCTGTATCCGTACAATATGAACCGTACCTGTCATTGGTCACTGTGATTGGTCAGGATGTTCATACCAAACAACACTGACTGGCTAGAAGCCCATTTGCATGTTGCAACATTGTGATATCAGTATCATAAAGACCAATATTTAACTCCCTTAAACTCTCATGCACACTTCATCCCTACAGGGACCATTTCATGAAAAAACACATCCTACATAAGAAAATGATTATTATTATATAAACATGGTTTCCAACTGTGCCACCCACTCCCCAGCTCATTTTGAGTTCCTGCCCATTTCTGTGATGTCACAAAACGGTACATTTACGCACTGGCCTTTTCGGCTCTCAGTAGTTTAGCCCTTCCATTAACCTTATAAAGGGTACTTCATTCTGAGCTATGTATAATATAAGGTGTCCAGTTGGAAAAAGGCCATTTAAATATATTATTTGCACACACACATATATATATATCTTAAAAGCACAGTAATGCATGCTGTTTACTTCTAAGGGGTGGAGAAAAATTGAAAGATAGTCTCATAAAATGTCTGGTGGTGCAAAAAAGCCAAATTAACTTGGATATGCCGGAAGAAATTTGTAAATACAAGAACAACGTGGGCTATGGGCTCTTTAACTGATTGCAGGAAGAGTTTGTGGCTTGACCCACTGTGAGATCTGTTATAGGGCTTAACAAATTTACTTTGCTTTCATGTATCATGTAGAAGAATCTTGATGTGCCATGTCATTATGAGTGTTTGGACAGATTAAAGGTAGAGAAGAGGCGAGGCTCAGTAACTGAGTAACTCTGTGTCAATACAGCACCAGGAGAGGCAGCCCAGCTGCGCTGCTCCCTCATAAATTCGGTTCACACTCGTGGAGGCTGTGTGGAATCTGCAGACCATAAACTTGCAAAGTTTAATATAACAGCAGTTATATGAAAAACAAATGGTATTGTTCACACTACAGATGTTATCCATTAAAGGGGACCTATTATGCAAAACTCACGTTTTAAAAAAAAAGTTATAATAGGTCTATGGACTATACAAAACATGTTCATGAAGTTCTTTGCACAAAATCACTCTCATATAAAGAGATCTCACCAGCTCTATTCTTGACAATTTCCGTCTCTTTCAAAACGAGCGGTTTCAAGGCTGTGTCCCTTTTATGCAAATAAGCTGTTGCTGGCCACGCCCCACCCATCCCATGCTTAAGCTGCACATTGAACTCCTGGATTTTACATTAGAATCCATGTCCTTAACACCAGTGAAAGTGTTTCTTTCTTTCTATCCTTCCATCCCTTCAGTGTGTGACAGTGGTCCTAGCCTGTGTGGTGACCAAGCTGAAGGAAGGGAGGGAGGGAGAAAGAGTGAGAGATACACTATATGGACAAAAGTATTGAGACACTTAATACACGTGGAAAAGGCAGAAAACACGCGGTATCCAGTCCTATATGTTTGACCCCGAGTCGGACCCAGAGCAAGATTAACACAACACTTCATGTGTGCCGGTAGACATTGCACTTGGCTTATCCATGCTCATAAAACTAGCAAACGTAATGGCGGATCTTGAACTAATCTGGTGTTGGGGCGCAGCAGAGTGCGCCTTACCGCATACGTCCACGGGAACAAAACACGCATTTTACGCCGTGATTGGTGTCTTTTCATTTCTTTGCCTTAACCAATAGCGGAGGTTGTTTTATTGTGTTTTGAGCGAGTATTGGCCAGCTGGGCGGAGCGAGTTTTTGCCACTGCAGTGGTCAGGCACGGCTGAATTCAGCATACATAAAGCTGCAAAGACCCAAGATGGCCACTGAAAGGGGTGACAAGCAACAGGCTAGTGGGTGGGGTCTCGATAGATGAGAGGCGGTTCTATGCAACTTGGCCCCCTCATGATGTTAAAGGGTCCAACATCATCATCACTTTTATGGAAGTAAAAAGGCTTAAAGTCTAAATATTGTTTCAAATGGTACATTTACTACCCCATCCATACAGTCCACATATAGAAAATAAGGTACAAAAAGCTCCTGGCGGAAAAACACACATGGACGCTGGAAGAACATTGTGGAACAGTTTCTAATGATTTTAGTCTATCAGATCAATGGAAAGGGCAGCGTTGTGTTCAAATCAAACAATTATCTGTGATAATAATAGCATGTTTTGTGAAGGAACTTTTCCATAGGCATACAGGAACTGTGCTGTACCTCAAACGTACTGCGATGGCACGGAATGTACAGCGATGTTGTATCACACTTTCTTTCCCCAGTGTATCTCTGTGTGTGATTCTCTCCTCATAGTTAATGACCGAGCATTGTCTCAAAACCGCGTCCATGGGGTCGAAGTAGTGGAAAGTTTTATTATATGTAGTCTTGTTTGAGTTTTTATATTTTTTCTTGACATTCTTTAGCCATGTGATGAAAACCTAACCCAGCTAACTTGTTAGTGATGGCCTGGAACACCTTCACATTTCTCACAAAGATACATTTGTTAGCGTCATAGAAAACTCTCACTGAAATTTATCTTCAGCCCACACAGATAGTAGTGTTTGTTGTATTGACTTCTCAGTAGGGCTGGGCGATATGGCTGAAAACTGTATCACGATATCAGTGTTTCATATCAGTCGATATCGATAATTATTGATATTTTTTATGACCCATTTAAAATAAGGACCAGGGGAAAAATATACTACATTTAAACATTTTTATTTTAAATTGAACCTTCCTCTGATCATAATCCCCTCAGTTATTAAGACAGAAATGTCAACAACCATGGAAAACTCAAATAATTAAAA
>JBBPCX010067200.1:0-13568 GCA_037974365.1 Hydrocynus forskahlii | reverse complement strand
TATGTATAGTATTTTGTATTTATGTTAATACTCCACCCCTATACAGTTCCTAATGTATATTATATGTGTATCTACACCCCACCCCCCATACAGTTCTACATGTAGATCACACATTCATGTATGCCCTTGGAAATGCATCTGCACCTTATCACTACTTATCTTACCATCTACCATCATACTGTTTCTACTGCTTTTTCTTTCTCTACTGTCTTTAAGGTCGGGCATCTGCAAAAAGCATTTCACTGCATGTCGTACCTTGTATAATATTGTATGTGACAAATAAAATCTGAATCTGAATCTGAATCACTTGGCAAGAGACTAAGGACAATTCGCACACACACAACACAATTCAGGAACAGTTTTTATCCCACTGCCATCAGGCTATTCAACACACAGTAACTGTGGTTTTCTCTCTGTGTGCAATGAATCTGTTCTTCACCCTATGTGTAATACTGGAGCACACAACAACTTATACTGCACTGTCACTTTACACTTTATATTATGCAACTTACTTCACATTATGCACTGACACTTCACATTATGCAGCTTAGCCTGTGATTATTTATTGCTGCTGCACTACTTTGTTTTTTATGTCTTTTATGTCTCATGTCTTGTGTTCTGTCTGCGAAGAGGGTATTCAAGTAAGCATTTCATTGTGCTCTGTACGCTGTACTTTGTACATATTACAATAAACCTCAACTTCAACTTCAACTTCAGTTGGCATTAAAACCCTTTTGTTTCTCCACCAATATCTGCATCCTCCTTACCCGGGTCGGACATGACAATATGAGAGATATAGTGTCATGAGCATTGTGATGTCACGCCTATGGTAGCTGCAAAGGGACCAAATGCAGAGACAAACAAATGCAGAGAAAAACACACAGCAGACTCATAAACACACAGCAGACTCATAAACAGGAATCAAGACACTTAAGCTAAGGTCAGTTGTGCCCAATAGTTGGTTAAATCATAAAAAGAAACTTTTTTTATATTGGCTTGGTTGTGCTAAAAAAAGGATATGAGCTACTTGTCCATTACATATAGTTTAAGGCTTTAAATATTAGAAAAGTACAATTAATACAGATACAGGAAAAATATGCTCAGGAATCTAAATGCTAAAATGATTTAGTTTGAGAATGAGAACTGGTTTTGCTCTCAGAATAGTTCACAGAGGTGGTCCATCGAACAAGACATTTGCCTCTAAAATTTCCCTCACAGAAAGATAAAAAGTTAAAGTTGGAGGCATAAGAAAGTAACTGCTGCATGTCAGCAACCATACCAACCAACACAATAGCAACCGTCTAGCAACAACCACAGTAACTGTAGCAACCGTTCAATCACACTTTGTATTTTCTCATGCAAATGCAATCTATTATTATTAATAATTGGATTGTGGATGCAGTGACGCTATTGTTCTTTTGAAGTTATATTTTAGTCTTATTTTTATAGCCAAAAAAGGCACTGCTTCTCCACTGAGGTCATGTCATGCTGAATTTTCGAACTGTCCATTGATATCCATAGAAGTGGATGTAACTTTAAATGACTTTGTGATCGGTTGATCAAGGGCCAAGTGTTGATCCATAAAAAAGAGTCAAGAGATCTCTGTACCATATTGGGAGAGAGAGAAAATGGTTGAGTGACTTTTAAAATGTCTGTCAAAGAGAGAGAGTCTGTGATGTCACATGTAAGGATGCTGGGGACAGACATAATGGCAAAGAAACCAAACAAGGAGACACAAACATGGAGCAAAACACACTGGATGGAGGAGAAACATCCACCATTAGTACAGCAGAACCGGTGTTAGTTTGAGTGTACGTAACCTATTTTGCTAAAGTGAGGTTCTCTGTTGTTTTTAATGTAGTTCAAAAGTTTGTTGTGATTTTAAAAAATAATCAGCATGTCAATGCTTGTTTTAGCATTGTTAGTCAAGCTGCTAGCTCCATTAGCTGATTGGAGGCTGTTTCTCTATTCTGGGTGAAGATTGTGTCTATAGAACAGTAAAATATACTAGGGTGACAGGTTAACTTAACCAGCGAGTTTTGTGCTGAAAAGAGATTTTTCTCTCATTTTCTGTGATGTTTTTTGTCAAATTTTAAAATATGTATATATCTAAAGGTAAAAATAGCAGAAAAAAACATGTGAGGTGAGAAGAGCAATCACGAGTGTGAGGGAGGGAGAGTGTGCGTTTATGTATGCTCACGTGTGTGTGTGTGAGGGAGGGGGAGAGAGATAAATCAATTAATTTCCTGATTTTGTGGGGGGTGGCGGTTATTATTTTGCGGGGTGCGGTTATACTTATCCTTTACACATTGTTAAAGCCTTTAAATAATGCAGAAACAAGAAAATGCTGAAACGGGAAAAATTAGCCTTTTTACATGTGTGTCGGAGAGTGTGTCTGTGATGTCACAGCTACGGAGGCCAGAAAGGGAAAAAAGTGGAGAAACACAAACACTGAGCAAAACACACAGCTGACACACAAACAGACTTAGAGATACTAATACTCAGGTTAGTTTTATACAAAAAGACATATGTCATTGCTTAATGTTGTTTCATTAAAATGTTGATGCATTTCCACAAGCAAATGCAATGTGTGATTTGATTGTGTGGTTGCTTTGTTTGGTTTATATGGACAAAAAAAGTTAAAAATGTAAAAAAAAAAAAATTTCTTGCACCATAGATTTGCAATGCAATTTTCTGATTCTGATGCTGGCACTTTAGTGCCTTAACACTTACCAAGCCATTTATGGTTAATGGCTGAAAGTGCTGGTAACTGCATTCACAGCTTGATTCTTTTAAATGTAACCACAACAAACAGTGAGACATGTCGCTTTTTTATAACTGAACTGAGCTTTAGTGTCTTGAAGTCCGTTTAGGAGTCTGCTGTGTGTTTTGCTCTGTGGTTTTTCCTCCACTTTTGTGTTTTCCCCTTTTAGTCCTTTTCTGGCCTCCATTTCATCACAGATTCTCCCTCTAACACACACTTTAACGGTGACTCAACCATCCTGTCTCCCTCCTCATATATTACAGAGGTGACTCCACCACAAAAATCGATTAAAAAAATCAGTATTCTGATCATCTGATCGATTAGCTGTGTACAAGCGCACAGGAGGGGATATTAACATGTCCTTAAATGTCCTCAAAATGCATCTATAACAACAGTGTGGTTTCATCAGCAAGTCGCCAAATTCACTTGGGCAAATGGTGCAGCCATAGAGTACTGGCATCTAAATCAAAAGACATGGAAATGCATCTAGTTATTGCTTGTCTTAAGTTTTATTTTTATTATTCATCATTTTATTGCTGCATTGGTGCTGCTTCTCATCGGAGCTCTTGAAGAATTTTGGAACTGTTCAAATGTCAAAACACCTGCTAACATCCAGGTGCAGTTCTCTTCTATTTAGATTTTTTTATTCGTTGATCTGGGGCCAAGTACTGACCTTTGTGATGTTTGGAGAAAGAGGATGTACACATACATGAGTATTTCTGAAAATGCGTTTTAGCCTTTTTCTATGCGTTTTGGCCTTTGGTCCACACGTAAATGGTGTTTTGGGTCAGTGAAAATTGAAGTTTTTGAAAACTCTAGCCAAAGTGGCGATTTTTGAAAATTCTGTTTCTGTGTTTACGTGTGGACAAGAAAAACGAAGATTTTGAAAAACAGACAGTTTCGCATCATACTGTGCACTACTCATATGATGTCACAGTATACACCGTGTTTACATTAGGTTTTCATCTACAATGCCCAATGTATACAAAGTAGTGCTGCTCTCAACCTTGTTAATTTGTGCATGTTTATACTAGGGGTGTCAAATTAACGCGTTAATTTCGATCAATTAATTACAGAAAAAATTACACGTTAAAAAAAATAATGCTGATTAGTCACTCCACGTGACTTTAACCTGATCCGGTGTTCTGTCAAAACATGTTACCCATTGAGATGTGCTACTATGCCCTTCTGCACAGTCTTAGGATTCTGTGCTTCCTAACGTTAGGGAAGCTGGTTTATCTGTGCTACCTTGTGTTCAGGTCACTGGTTTACCGTGATTAATATCTTAAAAGCTCTTTTAATATGAGTGTATGTCACTACTCTGGGGGTCTGTGTCTTAGTTGTCATTACAAAAGCAATTTCCTTTAGAATCGATAACGTTTTCTAAAATGTCTTATTCTGCAGTTTGCCGAAAGCTATCTGAAGCTAGCGAACATCAGCACTGTCCAGAATCACCACAAGCTGGAAGCATGGCACGATTTGAAGTAGCCTGTGCCCTGTTTCACGGTAGCATTTCTCAGTGTTAGAACCTAACTGTATAAACTGTCTCTATGCTCCTCTAAAGATCTATCTCTTCTCATTTAAATAAAATGTATTTTTCTCTGATTATGCATATTATTTGCCCATTAATCATAATTATCTGTGTTATAAACTGACTATAAACTGTATAAACTTAAAGGTAGCATTTTTCGACAAGGCAACAGGGACACTGTCTCTGGTAATGACATTCCACCTCCAAGGCTTCTGATTGGTTACCAGTGCTATACGGTTTACCGTTATATCGCCACCTGCTGCCTTGGCATGCTGGGAAAAGGAGAAATCCAGCTGCTAAACACATGCCATTAGGAAACCAGAATGAGTGTTATTTTGAGTGCAAGTCAGCCCTTTTTTGCTCAAATTTTTTTTTGCTTCTCTGCTGTTAATAATGCAGTTTGCAATGAGTAATTTCTGTTTGTTGTGATTTACTGATAATAATCAGTGTGTTAGTTACCCAACCCAATGTGTGCGAAGGACAGTGAGAAGTAGTAAGGTGACAGGTTAACTTAAACACTGATTTTTGTGATGAATGGAAAGTTTCTCTGTTTTCTGAGCTATTACTCTCTATGCCCCTCATTTTAATTGATTTATTTTTGAGCTATTACTACTAACCCTCAGGAACACAGCACACCACTACTAAAACATTGTCATATCCAAAAGGATGGCCTTATTTGGGGCTTCTGTGGGTTTGGGTCAACAGTGGATGCTCCTACCATCACAAGAAGCTATATTTCATGATCATGAGTTATGGAGAGATCTTAAACTTTATATATATATATATATATTTCTGTTCACAAAAAAGCAGAAAAAATGGTGTGTCTGTGTTTGTGTGTGTGAGTGTGAGAGTTAATTGACTGACATTTGCTGAAGTTTTCCAAAAGCTTTAATAAAAAGAGAGAGAATTCAAGTTAAAAGTATTAGAAAAGAACAAGTAATGGGAAAAAGGGAATAAATACCCATAGGGTCCTAAGGGCTAAAGTGCCGCAATTTTAGAATCAGAGCTGTGTGCTGGAAGGCAAGTTTTTTTTGTGCATACCCAGTCAAAAAGTTAAAGATGGAGGCATAAGAATGTAACTGCTGAACCTCAACAACCATTAGTAGCCACCTAGCAACAAATAGTAGCCACCTAACAACAACCCCAGTTACCACACAGTCACACTTTGGATTTTCTTGTGGAAGAGCATCTAGTTGTTATTATTATTTTTACAGCTGAAATTTTCCGCCTCTTCTTCTTCTATGTTATGAACAGTTCCACTGAGTAAAAAATCGATTTTGTGGTCAAGCCCCTCTGTAATAAATGGGGACAGAGAATGGATGGTTGATTTGCCATTTTAAATGTGTGTTGGAGAGAGAGTTTGTGATGTCACAGCTAAGGGGGTCCAGAGAGGCACAAAAAGCAGATAAACACAAATATGAAGAAAGAAACATGGAACAAAACACACAGGAGACTTATAAACTGATTTCAAGACACTAAAACTCAGGTCAGTTATTTAAAAAAAGACGTGTCACTGTTTGTTGTGGTTTAATTAAAAATAATCAGCTTTAAAATGAACTCAACTTCAATTACAAATCCCCCCATTTATTTAAGTATTTAAGGTGTTAACACATAGGTTCAGGGTGGGTTTGGTGGGAGATACTCTGCTCTGGAGACATTCAGCAGCACCAACTAGCAACAACCCCAGTTACCATCGCAATCACACAATCCCAATTCGCATTTTCTTGTGGAAAAGCATCTAGTTATCATTCTATTTATACCTGAAATTTGCTGCCTCTTCTTCTCCTACGTGATGACGATGGAACAGAAGTAAGGCACACAGCAGACTCATAAACAGGCTTCAAGACACTGAAGCTCAGGTCAGTTATAATAAAATGACGTGTCACTCTTTGTTGTGGTTTGTGAAAGTGACTATGCGTTCACCTATTCTTAACCCTCTGGCCCTCCTCATTTTTTCTATACACTCAGCGTCCTCGTGGACACTTTTGGCCAATTGAAACCCATGAAAACAAATTTTTTAAAATTCCTTGTTATTTAATCATACAATTTAGGTTAAAATGCTTTCATTCTAAACTCAACACTTGAGAAATGTAGATTTTACTGTTTTCTTCCAGATTTTGTCATTTATCCATTTTTGGTCAAGCAAAATTTTATATAATATTTTATATAATGGCCATATATTTATACATATATATTTTTTAAAATATATTATGACATACTTTTTTGCTATTTTTACTACATATAGTTTGTAACTAACATCAGTTCTTGTCATAAGTATCAAATATCTATTCCTTTGTTTTTTTTTATCCTTCAAATACAAGTTTGTTTGCACAAAGCACTTGTTAGTAAACAACCTCAAAAACGGCCATTTTCTCTATACTCAGTGCTGCTGGGCCAAAAACTTATTAACAACAACACTGAATTTTTTTTCCATGCACAAACACAAAACCATTATCTGACATCCTTAAGGTCACACCTATGTCCAAATTGTGTCATTCATTTGTTCCATTGGAGTGCAGTAAGCCATCATACTCCCCTTTGGAAACACTAAAAAAATCATTCCTCAAGTGTTGTGTTTAGAATGCAAGCATTTTAACCTAAATTGTATGATTTAACAGTATAAATAACAAGGTTTTAAAAAATGTAATTTTTATGGGTTTCAATTGGCCAAAAATGTCCACAAGGGCGTCAAGTGTGTAGAGTATATTATTGATATATTTAATGAGTTGAAGTTAAAAATTTAAAGATCTGAAAAAAACTCCAGACCCTTGGGAAGTTTCATTCCATATGCATTAACGCAGCTAAAATTATTAAAAAAAAGAGAGTGAAGTGGACAAAAATGTCCCACAGGAGGGCCAGAGGGTTAACCATAAATTCCTTGGTAAGAGTCAGTGGGTTCAACAGCAGTAGAGCGCCAGGCAATCAGCAAATTTTCTGTGTGCTTTTTTTTTTTACACATTTTTCTGACCATAAAATTCGTTTTCAAACACTGGTTTTATAGCAATCACACAATCACACCACATTTTCTCACAAAATTGCATTGATTGTTCTATCACAATATTGTACTGGGAGAGAGATGAGAATGAGAGAGTCTGTGATGTCATGCATAAGAATGCCAGGGACGGGCAAAATGCGAAGAAACCAAATGTGAAGAAAGAAAAACACACAACACACTCTTCAAGGCACTAAAGCTTAGGTCTGTTATATAAAAAAGGTGTGCGCAACTGTTTGTTGCGGGTAAGGACGATTGAACTGCTACACATGAATCAGGATTAGAGTCTGCGTGAGGAGTCATTTTTTTACACAAACTTTTTTTTTTTGTTTTGGTGTCTCCAAACACTGATTTTATAGCAATCACGTGATCACTCTCTGCGTTTTCCTACAGAAATGTATGTTGTTATTATTATTATTATTTTCATAGCTGAATTTGGAAACGCTTCAACATCAAAATGTCTGATACTGTCCATAGCAGTGCGCTTGTATATCAGTTGATAGGAGTACTGTCCATTTAAAAAATGGTTGAGAGACCTCTGTGATACATGGAAAGTGAGACAAAATGGTCTGTTTACCTATGACTCTAAAAGAAACAGAGAGTTGACACTGTACTGTTACTTCACTTGGTGAGCTGCCCTGAAAGACTAGGCAGACAGCCAGACAGTGAATGTGGTTCACACTTGCATGCACCACTGGTAAAACACTATGGAATACAAAAGGATGCTCTTATTTTCAGATTCTATATGTTAGGAACTTGAAAATTTTGTCAGTTTTTTTTTAATCGCATCAGTTAAAAGTAAAAATGCTAAATATATTTTTATTTCTATTGTAAATGCCAAGTCCAGTCACGTGGATGAGAGAAAGTGACAGAGAGAGCAAGAGAGGGAAAGACTCACTGATTATAAATATTTGTACATCGTTCGATCCATGGGCGCCACAACCATTATAGCGGGGGGGACATATCCCCCCACATTTCAAAATCATTCATTTTGTTCCCCCCACTTTTTGTTTCCTGAACCACTCTGCATACGCGCACCCACCCTCCCCCCGACAATGGCCGAGACTTTGCACGCTTGCAAAGCAGAGAAACAGAAGATGGTCGAGTCGCCTTCAAACTGTCTGTCATAGAAAGAGAGTCTGTGACATTATAGATATGGAGGCTAGAAAAGGACAGATAATATAAATGCGGATGAAAACTGCCCAGCAAAACACATAGCAGACTTTAAAACAAACTTCAATAAACTAAAGCACTTGTCAGGTATAAAAAAGAGACATGTCTCACTGTTTGTTGTGGTTTCAGCCCATGAAAGTGTCAGCTGCCCTTTCAGCCATCCTTAACCATGAATAGCTTGGTAAAAATCAGCGAAGCGGTAGAGCGCTCGCTTTGGAATCAGAAGATTGGTGGTTTGAATCCAAAGTGTGAGGTTTTTGTTTTTTAACACAAATGTTTTTTGACCATAAAACCACTGTTTGGGTGTCTGTCAGGGCCAGCGTCAGAGCGGACTACCGGTCTGGCATCTAACTGACTATGGGGGGGCACTATTGATCGTGAACTATATTCATATGAGCGAAACTAGATTGTGTAAGGGGGCCTGGCAACTCGCTAGGGGGGGCAATGCCTTTGAATAACCCCCCTTAATGCCGGCACTGGTGTCTGTAAACACTGGTTTTAATCCAACATGCAATTTACACTTCACATTTTTTCTTGGAAATGCATCTATTTTACTTTTGTTTTATTTCATTTCCCTGTTTATGTATTCTGTTATGGGTGTGTGTTTATGAAAACCTCTGCAATAGTGTCCTAATTTTGGTTTATTCAGTCTTTGGTTTATGTTCATTCACCTGCCTCCATCCTCATCCTGTGTGTTTCAGAACAAATGTGAAGAATCATGCTGTAGTGAGTTTTAGCAGAAATATAAAGAAGCTTACTTCAGTGTATTTCAGAAGACATGCACAAATCTGTTTTAGTGGGTTTCAGAAAACCTCAACTTTGATTTTTGGAGGGTCATGCCTCCAAAAAGAGATATTCACATTATATTCACATTTTATCATTGCTGTGAAGAAATATGCTGTACATGTTTAGTGATTTAATGCAAGTTTTAGCTTCATCTCTGTTGATGCAGCATACCATGTTCGGGCTTTCTTCAAAGATATACTAAAACAGTGTTTGGGGCAATAATGTGAACATTTGTATTTCAAAGGCATCCATTCAGTGTAGATGTTCATGTGAGTTGGTGTCTTCTTCCAACAAAATCTGAATGCAAATAGGAGATAAAATTTATTTTTCGGACACAGCATACACACTGTCTAAAACTTCACAACAAACCAACCTACTCTGTGGCTAAAATTCACAGACAAAGATTTTTTTGCTTCAGTGCATTTAATATCAACATGATTTAGGAACAGATATGTAGTTTTCTGTAGCAAATCTGTGTGGTTCCACCCCATTAACTCCCTTTGTTGTCACTGTCTTTGACTCATAACTCTATGTGTGTTTGTGTCTTTTTAGTCCTTAATATATTTTATTCCAAAAAAATCCACTATAAATTTTAATGTGAAAGTTTTTCCATCGAGTAACTCAGAGGTCCTTCACTCACTTTGAAATTTGTAAACATATAGCTGGTATTGCTGTTTTGGTTTGTACAGTCTAACAACAGAGAACTATGAACCCAGTTACCTCTGGAATCTTGCACCCTTTTTTTATAACTTTTTGGTGGTCATATGAGTTCAAGAGTCAAATATACTGAACACTGTTGATGGAAATTCTCAGCTGCAGGCCTGTAGATCCTCTGTAAAGTGTGGCATGGGTTTTTAGTTGTATGTGCTGTACTCAGCTCATCAAATAAATATCAAGCCCTTCACAAGTAGAATAAAGCACATTTGAAAAGAAAGGAAGGGAAAACACCAGTTTCCTCAAACCTGCACGTAAGAAATTATGCTGGTTTCATAAAAAAAAAAACATCTGTGAACAACAGAGAACAAAAACAAATTAACTGCTGTGATCTTGTTGTAAAGTCAATAGTCATTACTATGAATATCTTGGTTAATATAAATGTATTTTGTGTATTAAGGACTTCAGCACAACAGTCTGACAACTTTTAAAGTTTTTAAGTTATTGCATACTTTTTATTCTATTGGTTTTGCTGCTTCTACTTTCCTCTTTTGTTCTGTCCACTTGCTGCCATAGCAATGCAAGTAAGTCCAGCAAAAAATAAAATATTTCAAATCTAAAGAACAATAAAGCATAATTATTTCAGCATCTGCATATTTATTTGCCAGGTCATATTTGTTAAAAATATTTTGTGTGGTCCCCCTTTTTTATTGCTGTGACAGCTTCTGATGTTGGGAATTTCTCCAAGCTTGTGAAAATACGTGTTTGTTTCTAGCTCTGCTATCTTTCCACACCTCTATTTTAGTCTCTGAATAATGATTGACTTTGGTGCACTTAAGGCTGCATGCACTCATGGGACTGCTAAGCCGAACATGTGCTTCGTCATGAAGGGCCTCTCACATATCTGCTTACAGGTAAGCACGTTAAATATATTGCCAGGCTTACAATTTTCACCTGCAGCTGAGAGCCATGCATGTTACCTTTGTGTACCTGTGGAATTTGCACCTCACAAGCCCAAGGTGTCAAAAATGACACCCCCATGTGTTCACACGTCTATTATGGATTGGGCATCACATTTAAAAGTGGACTGAATATGTGTCACACTAGTGACAAAAATAACATGCTCTAAATCAATAAGTGATATATTTCAATCCACCTTTCTGATTTGAAGGGCTTCTCTGCAATCTGGGAAGGAATTATCAGCTAGGGCTAATAAATTTAGATGTATCAGTAGGCTCATGCTGAGTTGAAATTCATCTATTGGTGTTACATTTATTACTGCACATGCTCAAGATTTATGGCAGCATTGACAAATCATTGAGAAACTGTTCACTGATATTATTAGAGATAATCAAAAGAAACACTCATGTTAGTATCTCTCTAACTTGTATCCCTGTATTAAGTATTAAGCTTAAGTGTGATTGAGGCTATCATCTTGATTTATGCTTACCTAAATTGTGTATGAAAGAAACCAGAATGTTCCACCAGTACGACAGAACCAATATATTGAGCACTTTTTTGTGGTTTACAAAAACAACTGAAATGCATTAAGTACTAATGTTTACTATAGTGTTTCAACAGCGCACAGATCATTTATTCTCTATGGTGATCATTTTAGTTTGACATTAGCAAAAAAGTCTCACAATGACAGGACTGTTTTCGAAAACAGATCTAATACAGTTCTAATACAGCTGGGGACCTAGTGGTTAGGGCATTCACCCTGCGATCAGAAATCGTAGGTTTAAATCCCAAAACTGCTAGCGGCACCTCTGAGGCACCCTGAGCAAAGTACCCTCCCCACACACTGCTCCCCAGGCGCCATGTTCCTGGCTGCCCGCTGCTTCACTTGGTGAATGGATTAAATGCAGAGGAAGAATTTCTTGCTGTTCACACTGTGTGCTGTACTGTAGTGTTTTCACGTATGACAGAATGGTCACTTTAGACTTTAAACCCTGATGCCTAAAACAATGCCTTTAACTCTTGTGTTGTATTCACACCATCTTTTATGCTTGGGGTAAAATGAAGCCCCAGCTATTTGAACTCCCAGCTATTTAAACTTTCCAAACGGTTGAATTAAAGTTTAAACCCAAGTGTATGTATCAAGTATTTTATGCTTCTTTGTTGACTACCAGAACAGTGCTTTAAATAAAACATACATATAATGATGCCCCCACAGCATGGAAAATATCAAAATTCCCATGGAAAATATGTTTTTCCTTCCTTGTGTCATGTGAACTATCAGTGGTTCTCACACTCCTACAGAATTGTATTATGATTGTGTACGACCTTAAAGCAGAAGGAAGGTTTTTGACGATTATAAAATGGCATATTACACTGCCCTCATTATCATCTAAAGCAACCAAACGAAATGTTTTATATGGCTGAAACAGCCTGGTGTCAAACTGACATCAAAGAACACTGATGCGCACAAAATGTGTATAGTACCTCAAAAACATATCACCATGTTCATTTTGTGCTTACAGAGCCGTCCCTATTAAATTAGAAAATACCATCTAATATGAAACAAAAATTATTATTATTATTAATAATAATAATAATAATAATAATAATAATAATAATAATAATAATACATTTTATTTATAAGCGCCTTTCACAACTCTCAAGGTCACTTTACAGAAAAAAAAAACATATAAACAAATGTACATACAAAAAAAAATTAAATACATATACATACAAAAGGACATTTACATACATATGGATGATAGTGATATGAGGTGCGAAGAAGTCATGTGGGGTAAGCTTATTTGAACAGATGAGTTTTGAGTAGCCATCTAAACATGGGCAAGGATGATGTGGTTCGGAGGTAGAGTGGGAGTGTATTCCAAAGTCGGGGAGCAGTGCAACTAAATGATCTGAGCCCCATGTTGGACATACGGGCGTGAGGTGTGGAGAGGAAAGAACCAAAGGAAGAGCGGAGAATGCGCGAAGGTGTGTATATATCAAGGAGATCAGTGAGATAGTGTCTAGGTAGGATATGGAGGGCTTTGAATGTTAAAAGAAGGATTTTATACTTTATGTGGAAATGGATAGGGATCCAGTGAAGTTGCTAGAGGACAGGGGTGGTGTTTTGTGTGCGGAGTTCTGGAAATGATACAAAGAATGTCGGTTCTTTGCAAATTCATCCCAAACACAAGGGTTAATCTGATAGGACTATCACTATTACTTGAATCTATCTTGTTTAAAGGCCAAATGGTTTAGTAGATTGAAAAGACTTAATAGAAAATACTTTGGTGTACCTTGTGATTATGAACATGAGACATGAACCGGTTTACCCGCTTCACAGCCAAAAAAACAACATTCAGAACCTAAGGAACAACTCTGTACAGGATGGGTTTTACATTCTTAAATGATAACATGAAGAATAAATTTACTTGGAATATCTGTTTGCAGCATATAATAATTTATTAGAATATACCACATGCTACCACATAATCACATGATGTGCCTATTAGATTGTGCTTGTGTGTGTTATGTGTAAGGGGTGGTCTGGGATCACAAGTTATTGATGATAATGAGTGTGACCACTTATAGCAGAGTCACTATGTGTGGTAAACACTCGTAACGGCTCATCTCTCCGGTAAATAATGAGTAAACATGCCGTCATGAGTGCAGCTCCCCCCCCCCCCAGGAACTCCCCAATGTAAACG
>JBBPCX010067199.1:0-13571 GCA_037974365.1 Hydrocynus forskahlii | reverse complement strand
GGTAATAGAGGAAGATCGAGCATGCTTGAGAGGAAAAGAGAGGTAGCGAGGAAGAGGGAGAGGGAGAGAGAGAGAGAGAGAGAGAAAGAGGGGGTAGAGAAAGAAGTAGAGAGGAAGAAGGAGAGGGGGAGAGTGAGAGAGAGAGAGAGAGAGAGAGAGAGAGAGAGATTCTCCCTCTGAAAAGTCTATCAGAGCTAAAAAAAATATAGAAAGACAGAAATGGAAAAGAAAAAAGAGAATGAAATGATTTCTCAATGCAATACTATATTACTGCAGTGCTGTGCCTCAAAGTGTTCAATATAAAAGCTAATTAAAGGTATTAAATAAGGCTCACACTAATGTGCCCTACCACGCAGCTCCACACTAGGCCTTACTGTAAAAACTCATCACCATATCACAAAACATATTAAAAAAAACACCGAAAACCAAAACTGCAAAACTGAACCAGCCCTACCATGGAGCTCCACAACAGGCCTTACTACAAAACTCATGTTTAGAATTCATATCAAAAGTTATATACTGACTAATCTGGAACCAATGAGAACTCACATTGACTCCAGACTTTTACAGCTATGTGTGCCACCACAGAGCTCAATGATAGGCCTCATTATAGAAACACAAGGTTGGAACTTACATCATAAACTATAAATGGTCATTTCTGGAACCAAAGCCATGGGCTCCACAATAGGTCTCATCATAGAAAATCATTGTCGAAACCCATATCGCAAGTCATATGTGGAAATGTTTGGAACCAATAAGAGCTACTTTTGACCCCAGACTGAAGAAGAACTATGGGCCATCACAGAGCTCCATGACAGGCCTCACTATAAAAATTCAAGGTTGAACCCATTTCACAAGAAATACATGGACTTATCTGGAACCATTAAGCGTGAACCAGACCTGTGAAGGTCATGGTTAGAACCCATAACAAACTTTTTATGGAGCAAACAAGAACAGGAACTCGTTTGGACTTCGGACTGAACCAGAGCTGTGGGCTCCATTATGGAGCGCCATGCCTGGTCTCTGAATAAAAATGGTTTTAATCCATATTAGTGCTCAAAATGATTTACAACCTTGGCAACTTCTGTTTAGCACATAGACCTTCCAATGCATGGCAGAGCTGGTTTTCATCCTGGTCTATCAGCAGCAGTGTAAAAATCACACACAGGTGGGGAACAGGTCATGTGAAATGTTACTCCACCTACTTTACCTGACCTAATAAACCTACTTTACTATCGATATGTAGTAACTAGTAAGATCCTGACGTCCAGCGCTGCGACAGGCTTTACCACAGAGCTAAATGGTGTAGCTGCGCGACAGGGTTCACGGGGGAGCTCTGTGATGGGCCTCACAGTTTAGCTCCTCAGGGCTGGCAGGTAATAATTCACAAAGCCTCTTGGAGACGGAGATAAACGAGGGGACACTGCATGAGTCCCTCAGCCCTGCCCCTGTCACACGCACACACCCACACACACACACACACAAACAATGGGGCACCCTGTAGCCGGAGACACACTACATACACAATGAAGGAACCCACGCCAAAAGACATGCTACATAAGCACTTTCTCTCCATCACACACACACACACACACACACACATGCACTGTCTTGTCTTAATCCATCACAGCCCTCAGGAGGACGAAAGCTCAGGGCCAGGGAGCAACGGAGATGTGAGGAATGGAGGGACGAGCACTGGAATGAGAACGGGAGAGAGGGAGAGAGAGAGAGAGAGAGTGAGAGAGCAAGAAATAGAGCAAGAGAGAGAGAGAGAGAGAGAGAGAAAGAGAGAGAGAAAGAGAGAGAGAAAGAGAGAGAGAGAAAGAGAGAGCGCAAGAGAGAGGAAAGAAAGAGAAGAGAAAAAAGAGGACAAAATGGATGAGCAATAGAATGAGACCTTTACTCACACACACTGAAAAAAAATGTTCTTTACACAGTTTCTATTAATTTCAGTATGAGCTATTTTGAACAGACATTTTGTGTCTTACTATTTTTAAAATGTGACTGTGCAAATTCATTTTTGTGATGTCACAAAAAATGACAGTTGTATAGGACTGCCCATTCAGCCTGTAGAGGTTTAGCTCCCGGAGTGTTTCAGTCAGGTCCAGGTTCAATGAAGGGAAGCCAAGAACGGTGGGGTTATTTGCAGCTGTCTAAGTCTGAGGGGGAAAGAAAGGAAGGAAAGGGTTTGGAGAAAGAAACTGAGGTCAGAAAAAAAAAAAAAAAAAAAAAAAAAAATATCACATAACTGTCATAAACACTAACATACATGGAAAATGTAGAATATGTGCCCTTTAATGTAGAGGACCCTTTAATGTTTCTTACACATGCCCCCCTCCCACTTGCTGTACACACACACACACACACACACACACACACACACTCCCTTACAACACTTATTCAGTGCACATACTCTTAAGTGCTGTCACACATAATTCCCACATAAAAACACACACAATCACTCCTTTACATGCACAGACACCATCAGTGTTGCTATTGCTTTCCAATGGCATTTTTCTTCATCTCTGTCTCTCGTGCACTCTCTTTCTCTCTCTCACTCACACCCACACACACACACCTCTTTTGTAGTTAATGGACTGTGTTTGCATAAGTATATGTTTGTGTATATGGTAAATAAACAATACTTATTTACTCCCATTAAGAGGTCTTGTGAGAGAGGGAGAGAGGAGTGAGAGACAGAGAAAGAGAGAGAGAGAGAGAGAAGACAATGAGAAAGAGAGAGAGAGATAGAGACTCCTTCTGGAAAGGCTGATCTATCAGAGATTTAAAAAATAAACAGAAAGACAGAAAAGGAAAATGAAAAGAGAGAAACAAAGAGAAAAGAAGAGAGAGAGAGAAAGAGAGAGAGACAGAGAGAGAAAGAGAAAGAGAGATGAAAAGAAAGAGACAGAAACAAAGAGAGTAGGAAAGTGATGGATAAGAAGACTAGATGTGAGCTGTGTGAGTGTTATTAATAATAAGGCTGTATCATGCGTAATCAGTAAAACAGTGTTTGCGCAAAATAACATATAGGATGTGAACTGACTGAAAGTAAGGAACACTAAGTGATTAAAAAAGTGTGTGTGAGTGTCTGTTAGACTCACAGGTGATGATAACGAGCAGCGTTCGAATGCAGAGGTCAACGGGTCGCCTCCACGGCTCTGGCACCCGCTCACACACTGTAGGCACCACGATCTCTGCTGGGACGAAGAACTGCACTGCAAAACTCACATACACCCCAAATGAGTACAGCACCTTCACCAGTAGATTAGACCTGCAAAACACACACACACATACACACATACAATCAGGTACATACACACACATAGATACACAAACGCACACACACATACACAAACACACACATATGCACACACAGTTTTGGGCAGGGAGAGACTACATGTAGTCTGACTACAGTAATAACCTGCAGTCACAGGAGCACATGATAACTTTCCTTTAGGAGAAGTCCGCCTACTTTCCGAAATTCCCCCATTATGAAGAGTCAAAGTGAATCAGAGTGGGTTTGATGTGAAACTCTCTGTTCTACAGAGACTCAAAGAGTCCAAATTGTTCAGTGGAAGGGAATGGAACCAGATGTCTGCCTCTAAAAACGCCTTCAAAGACAGTTATGTTTATGAATGTGCTGTCTGATTCCTGGGACATTGTTTTATGAAGATTTTGGTCATGAAACGGACACATGCTGGGTGTTGTGAAGAAAAACTAATGTAGTTCAGATTTGCCACTATTGTACCATCATCAATATTCCATTCAAACACTCTGATTCATAAGGAGCTTCGCTGGGGGTCATTAGAAAATTTATGCGGGAGACGTCTGGTTCCATTCACCACTACTGTAAAGAAATCCAAGTCTGTTTCACACCAAACCCACTCTGATTAAGAATAACATGAGCTAACTTTTTTCCTCAGGTTTAAAGTTAAGAAGAAACTTTAAGAAGATTTCATTTCTTAATACACGCAAATCCAGCCCCAGATCTGCGGCTGCTGAGAGGAAACAGTCCTTTAAGGGCTTTGTGGACCCCGCTTAACAACGAACAGACGGATTTGAAGCTCAGGTAAAAGCCATAGCCGGGAGGAATGGGGGCTAAACGACGTACGACTCTGAGCACATAAAATGGCTCCATTAAAGACCCTGTATCTGCCGTAATAAAGTTCTAACCAAACACCGTTCCCTGTCCACAAGGAGACATGGGACACTGAATGAGGACAGAATGTAACTGATTATGTGAAGATGTAATTAACTGTGATTAAATAATTAAAATAATTTTGTTGACAGCACTGAAAAGACCACGAAGGACTAAGTCGCAGGCAAGACATGGCTGGAGGGTCTGTGTTTAGGTTTACTACAGTCACAGTGGTCACCAGGTGTCATGAGGCAGGTTGAGTGTGATGCTCCCTTTGATGTCGTCCCCGAAGCGGAGGTAGCCGAGCGTTGCCAGGGAAACATAAAGGATGATGACGATGCCCATACCGATGTCCAGGGCCTGAGGGAAACGCCGTGGCTCCCTCATCTGGTTCTCCAGAGGAAGAACCTGGACACAAAACAGAACAGAACAGAACCCACATCAAAGATCAAATCACACTCACACATACAAACACACAAACAGAGCAAAGTTATAATAATAGAAAGCAACACAGCACTCTGCAGCAGAGCTTCAGCCTGGAACTAGTACAGAAGAGTTGAAGCATCAAATTAACTTAATTAATCTTACACTCACACTCACACTCACACTCTCCAATAAAGAACAACTCTTACCACCCCAATCCCTTCAAAGGCAAAGATGGCTGTTCCAAAAAAGAAAGGGAATTTGCTCCATGTAGAAACGAAAGGAAGTTGCCGGGGGTCACCGACATCCTACGCACACACACACACAGACACACACATACACATTGCATAAGATCACCAGGTGAAAGTACTGTTGTACATTCAAATGACCCACAAAGCACTTACACAACTCTCATTAACGTACATATCCAAAAATGTTAAATTTTTCCCCTTATAAGCTTTGTGTTACTTTATGCACCAAAAAGTGATACTTTTTTAACCTCTCTGTATCCCTGAGAATGGTTAAAGGCTGTTACAGTGCATTTAAGATGCATGCAAAAAAGTGTTTTTCTGATTGGCCTTATTCAAAAAGCCGTCCAGGTTGCCAAAACACTTCTTACGTCTTCAGCCTGAATCAGCACGACTAAACTGCTGCGGGCTGAATAGGAGGGCAGACACTGTTTTTGCAGCTTCTTTTCCACTTATGGACTGGGATTGCAATGTTTTTGGTTGTCTACATGTTTTATTACATACATACACTCAAGCACACACACGAACACACTCACGTGGAGGATGTAGCTGAAGATGAGCACCAGACTGATGGCCATGCACACGTTGGCGGCGGCAGACAGGGCAGCCATGCTCCTCAGGTCCGTGATGAAGGACAGGAGGATGAGGAAGGGCAGCAGGAGGAGCATGTAGACCCGCTGGTCCAGCGAGGTCGCCACGGAAACCGCTGCATCAGCACCACTCCCTTCTGAGCTGTTGGAGTACAGCATCACTGTTGCTGCTGATGTTGAGTTGCCATGGTGACCCTCCACTACCTACACGCACACACCCACACACACACACACACACACACACACCCTTTTGACCACTTATACCCACTCATGAAGTACAGCAGAAGGGTGTACTTGGATGGGTTTGTTTACCTGTTTGATGTTCTCTGCCAGGAAGACAAAGTAAACACTACAGAAGCCCAGCTGGGTCAGAACCAGGAAGAAGTTCACCAGATGTCTGAAAGGAGGAAAAAACAAGAGTCAATAATGAAAAGACATGAAAACAAAGATGTAATGTGATGTTAAAGCCAAAGAGTGCAATTATATACAGAACTTTTGTATTTTTGTGGTTTTTTTTTATTTCAAATGATGTTTTCTGTATATTTTTATGAACTTAGTTTAGCCTTTACAAAACTCTCTTTAAGTGAATTTAAATTATTCGATAACTATTGCATCCTTATTGCTCAAGGGTTGCCTCAGAGGCTTATTTCAGTACGTTATACTTATATAACTATGTATGTGACAAACAGACCATTCTGAATCTTGAAGGTTTAATTATAGAAATTTTCACTGCATACAAAAAAGAAAAACAAAAGCATGGCATTCTTTATTGTGTTTTATTACAGGTATTGTTTGAATATTTACTGTGGGGAAACAGCATTATTATAAAAGTATATATTTTTATTATAAAAAATATTTTTTGTGAAATAGCTGTGTAGACAAAATAATACTATCACTGTAATTGCCATTCAATGTTGAATGGATACAGGGAGGATATGTTAAAGGTTATAAAGGGGTGAGTTTTATTTAGATTTTTTCTTATTAGAATCAAATAATACATTAATGACAGAAACATGCAGAATTATACATAAAACATTTCTGAGGAGAGAAACTTTTCAGCTTCAGAAACACACACACACACACCCTGAGTGATGGTGAAGTGCATGTTGGGATAGCTCACCTCCCAAAATGAGCACCTTTCCTCAGGCAGTGGGAGGAGCTAGTCTCCATAGCAACAGCAACAGTGTCGCTATAGCCCAAAGGAGACTTTTTGAACCTGAGAAAGAGAGAATGGAGAGAGAAAGAATAGAGAGTGTAAGAGAATACACAGAAAGAAAGAATGACGCGAGAGAACAGAAAGAGTGATAGAATGGGGAAAGAGAGAAAAGAGAGCAAGAATTGAGAAAGAAACAGAGTGAGAGAGAGAGAGAGAGACGGAGAGATTAGGTAATTAGATTACATGATGTGATTTGACTGAGATGATGAAAGCAGAAATTCTACAGTCCTTCACACACACACCGCAGATTATTCATAAATGTCATAGACAATCTCTGTCTACCTCCTTCTCTCCCTCTATGCTTGTACTTTTATCTCTCATCCTTCTCTCTATCTCTGCCCATCTCTCTTCTTTTTTTTATAATTCAGTTTTTTCACCTCACCCTTTTGTTTGCGCCGTCTTTCCCTCTTTTGAAGTGTGAAGTGTTCAAAGGGTGTGTGTGTGTGTCAGTGGATGAGTGTGTTCTGCGGCTGCAGCTCATGAGTGACATACATTCTTGTACAACACTAAAGCTCCTGCACCCTCCCTCATTTTTATGATCATGCAAGTTTATTATTATTATTATTATTGTTATTATTATTATTGTTATTATTATTATTACTAATATGTACATATTAATTATTATCATTAGTGCTATACCTTTGGAGTACATAATTACATACATACACGCACATATATATATAGCTACAAATGTGAAAGGCTTGCATTTAGTGAAGGGGCGGAGTCTCACCGCTCACTCAGCTGGTGGCTGCAGTTCACCAAGATGTGCATGCAGTGGACACACACCACACCCATCACCACCAAACACACTGGTCCCAACTGGGGAGATAAATATATTGAACATATTTGAAACGTGGAACAGTGACACTACGCCAATCTGTCTCATCACACACGGACTTTGAGCTGCAGTGGCTGCCGTTATCAGCGGTGATAAAATCATGTTGTCATTTTATATTAACCCTTTATTTTTCTTTAAAAGTTTTCTAATCAGTTAATATTATGAATGATTCTTTCACTATGAATGATTCATTAACTGCTATGAATGATTCATTATCTGCTATGAATGATTCAGTAACTGATGTTGAATGATTCAGTAACTGCTATGAATATTCACTTAACTGAAAGCTACTTATCTATAGTATTAATACCCCAGCCCTTGTGTATGTATCATAGTGTATTCCTTTATTTAGACTTCATATTTTATATTGTTCTTGTCTCTGCGTCTCTGTCTGTGGAATCCTCCAGGGTCAATAAAGTTTTCTGATTCTGATTCACAACCATGACTGATTCAGTAAATACTGTAAGTGATGTATTAACAACTTTCAACGGTTTGATCTCTACTATGAATTGTTCACTATCTACTATATGAACGAATGATGCAAATGATTCATTAGCAACTATGAATTATTCAATTACTGCTTACAATTCTGTAACTATTATAAAAGATTCATTAATAGCTATAACTGATTGAGTAACTCCTATAAATTATTATTTGAATACTGTCAATGACTCAGTAGCTACTACAAATGATTAAGTTACTGCTTTAAATGATTCAGTAGCTACTAAAATAACTCAGTAATTGCTCTAAATCATTCAGTAACTACTATAAATTATTCAGTAACTACTATACATGAATTAAGCATCTGCTATATCAATGAAGATGCTGCTTAAGATCCCTGAAAGGGATGAGGGGTCAGTTTTTTTTACCTTTATCTCCATCTCCATAAATGACATAAAAATGAGTAAAATGTTAGTAATATTTCAGCAGAACCAATACAGTATTCATAAAAGCAGAAAGAGCTTTTACATACCACTATCCCAGCATTCCTCACTGCCAAAGGCAATCCCAGCAGTCCTGTCCCAATATTCCCCTTTAACAGATGCAGCAAAGTCTGAGTGAACCTGAGAGAGAGGAAGAGAGGAGGTAAAAGGAGAAAGAGACAAGGTCGGGGTTAGGGTTAAATCAAAGTTTTATGGATCATCAAATGCTTAATGTATGATATTTTACTGGCAAACTATCACTCAGTGCTGCCCTCGTGTGGACGAGTTATGCTAGTGCACATGGCTCATTTTAGTGAATGAAATGGTCAAAGGCGGGCACCTTCACAAGGACCATTCACGTTCTCTCTACACTCACTGACCACAGAGGCTCACTTGATTTACATCTCCATTTAACAGTAGCCAGATTCCTTTTCTACTGGCAGTGACTAATCAGTTTGCTTGAATTTCCCACAGCCAATCACCATACCTCTCCGCTTGTTACCACAGTTCTGAGAAGATCCTGAAGGCATGCTGGCATCCTGGTGGTAGGAACAGAAATTGGTGGGAGGGACAGGAGCTATGAAACCAAGAGATAAAATGTCAAACTCACGTGATGCCATGTGGCTGCTCCTCAGGGCCGCTCTCCTCATCCGAATTCTCATCGCCCCCCACCTCCTCCATCAGCGGCGTCATTACCTCCATATCTGCTCAGGGACAGGAGGCAAAAGTCAAAAGATCAAAACAGCCCCATTCTGTTGTTGCTTGGATGCAGTAAACCACAAGACACCCCATTACATTACATTACATTAATTTGGCAGAGGCTTTTATCCAAAACAACTTACACCTTGGGGAAATACTCAAGTTTCAGGACTGTGAGAACCAGAGGACAGTACTAAGCGTTAACGTCTTCATGTAAGAATAGTGCAAGAAGATAGATGGTGCATTAGGAGAGGAGATGCTCTCTGAACAGATGAGTCTTCAGGAAGTTTTTGAAACTAGAGAGGGATTCTGCTGCTCTGGTCGCCTTTGGCAGCTCATTCCACCAGCGGGGAACCACGAATGAGACCAGTCTGGACTGGGTTTACCTTGTGTGTAGGGATGACAGAGCCTGACGGAGTAGCGGAGGGAGCGAGTAGGAACATAAGACTGAATGATAGGATTAAGGTAGCTGGGTGCTGACCCAAATGTTACTCATTAATGAGGAGTTAGTGACTGGAATTTAATTTGGGCAGCCATGGGTAGCCAGTGTACATCCAGCAGCAGTGGCATGGCACGCAACATTTTGTGCTGGTTGAAGACCAACTGAGCTGCTGCGTTCTGAACCAGCTGTCAGGGTCTTATCGCACAAGCTGGGAGACCCCACTAGGACATCGGAATATCACACCATCACACAACCAACCCACTCAAAATTGGACAATATCCAACCCACCCCAGCTGTGGACAATATCCAATTTTTCACAACTCGGACAAAAGTCTGGGCAACACCCAGATTTCACGACGCAACTGGTACCAATTCCGATACCAATTCCTGCATAAACCATTTTTTGCCAACATCAATATCTAATTCTTAAAGAAACCTTTTCCAACACCTTAAATAACACACCTACCATGAATGTAACTTAAAGCAGAAATTAGATGCTTCTAGGGCTGGGAATCACCAAACATTTAG
This sequence comes from Hydrocynus forskahlii, assembly GCA_037974365.1. NCBI lineage: Eukaryota > Metazoa > Chordata > Actinopteri > Characiformes > Alestidae > Hydrocynus > Hydrocynus forskahlii. The sequence goes on along the minus strand of JBBPCX010067199.1, from coordinate 3,523 downwards.
AGAGGTATAAGCTTCCAATACATTAGCCTAATAGTTGAAGTGCTAATACTTAAGAAGCAAACTCTTGCTCTGATGATAACAGAGGGATATTTTTCCTCTAAAGTGTGGCTTTAAGAGAGAAAACACTGGCTTGGGTTCCGTTCCTCTGACCAAAGCAGAGAAACCTGGATAATCATTTGCTACTTTCTGAAAGGCCTCGCTAAGATGTTTCAGGCGCTTTCATAGCGTCCTCAGTCACTTTTTCACCCTCTGAATGAACAGAAATGAAAGGACTAGTTAAAGACACAGATTCAAACATTTACTCAAGTCACAAGTGCTTTATCTGGTCTCAACCTGCTGCACCTTCTCCTCTCTCGTCTTCTCGCTCGTTCTTTTTGTCTTTTCACATTGCTTTTCTTTCTCTTTTTAATCATGTTCATCCTCTGGAGAAATGGAGACTTCGATTAAAACAGAAAAATCAGTTTTATTGTTTTTATAATATTAATATCTGGCCTTACTGGTCATCAGTATACACTAATGTATACACTAAACTACAAACTACATAAATGACACCAAAGTACATTAAAAAGTACACTAACGTGTAGAAATGTAAAGTAAATGTAAAGTGTGAACACACCACTGCACCCAATGGGAAATTCTGTGTCTGCATGTAACCCATTCACCCAGCGAAGCAGTGGACAGCCAGCATCGCAGCGTCTGGGGGGCAGTGTGTGTGTGGATGGTGCCCTACTCAAGGGTACCTCACTGGTGCCACTAGCAGTCCTGGGATTCAAACTCATGACTTTCTGATCTCAGGGGCAACTCCTAACTACCAGGCCACCAGCTACCCCAGCATACTAAACTACATAAAGTACACTAACTCACAAACTACATAAAGGACACTAAAGTATATAAAAAGTACACTAAACTACATACAGTACATAAAGTAACTCACAGACACCACTTTACTGTACAAAAACCCCCACCCTGGAGCGTCACAACACTACGATTATCTAGGACTGAAAATCAGTGCCTCAGGAAACTTTGACCTGGGAGTGAAAGCACTAAAAGAAAAAGCCTGGCCAGCCTTCTATCCAATCAGGAAAAAATGAAAAAATATTAACATATCACTGAAATCTAGTGTAATTTTTTGATAGTGTAATAGTGCCTGTTGTGCTATATGGGAGTGAGGTTTGTGTTCCACTCAGTAAACATGACTGCATTACATGGGACAAGCATCTCACAGAGCCCAGCATGAGAATTCTGCAGGAATATATTAGGTTAAAAGAAAACACCAACAAGGGCAGAATTAGGCCGATTGCTCAGGCCTAAACCCAGTCCCCTCTGTCAGCTGGTTCTGAGACTGACTAACAAACTGACCCTTAACAGTCCAGCACTGCTGAAGAAAGTCCAATCAGAGTGAATCAAACTATCAAACTGAGTAAAAACACATATCTAGAACACTGGAACAGTGAAAACCAAACTCAGTCTAGACTACAGAGTCCTCAGGCCTAAAAAGAGAGATCAAATTCACCATTACAAACTCACAGAGAGACTCAACCTGACCAGGTACAAACTCAGTGACCTCAATGTGACCACAGAAATGAGCAGGTATAAAATATCCTGGCTGTCCAGAGAGCAGAGGGTGTTGTGGTCACTGTGAGGTCGAAACTGAGCTCCTTTAGAGTGAAAGATTTCAAATGATCAGAGAAAACTTCAAACAAGAATCATCCATCCTTTTCTGACATTGTCTGGAAGATTCCCATTTTTTCTGTATGAGAGAAACACACCAGCTCTTACTGCAAAATATGTAACACACTTACAGACCATTGCACCTACTGACCAGCACACCAACTGACCAGCACACCAACAGACCAGCACACCAACAGACCATTTCACCTACTGACCATCACAACCACTGACCATCACACCTACTACCATCACACCCACCATCTTGCCTACAGACCATCAAATAAGAATTTAAACATGTCCTGATTATATAATTACTACTATTTTGATTGTTATTGTTTATGATTTTTTATCTTATTATTAATGTATCTACTTTATCACATACTACAGTTTATGTTTATATCTACATACATATAAACTTCATCCCCATACACACACCACCACCAACACACACTGCCTGGAACAGCCCAGACTTTAATTACCTCTGTAAACACTCCATTTATTACACTGCACATTCACTATACTGTTGCTGCTATATTTGCACATACTTGTTGCTGTCTACCTCTGTTCTGCATTTTTGCTTTTGTAACTCTCTGTTCTGCATTTTTACACACACAGCTCTCTGCTACTAGAATACAGTACCTGTCAAAATACTGTATTCACCCAGACTGCAGTTATTGTCGATTGCACTAAATGTTGTCTTGTCCAGTTGTTTTGCTCCTCTTATGTTTTTCTTGCACTCCGTTTTGTCCAGGCTGCACTTGTAGTCTTGTAGCGTTCTGTTGTTACACCATGATCCTGGAGGTATGTTGTTTCATTTAACAGTATACTGTGTGTAAATGGTTGAAATTCCAATGTAAACCTACTTGACTTGACATCACATCATTTCATATTTTCTGACTTTTTTCTATGATTATCATTAGCAGTAACCCCATCATCACTACTAGTTTCACACATGGTGTTCAGCTTTAAATGTTACTACAAATACAACATGCTGCTTTGGCAACAATGTTCCTGAAACAGTCCTGCCAATAAAGCTATAGTGAATTTGAATATGAAACTCTTAACTACACAGAATACCCCTGGCCACTTTATCGGAAATCCCTCCCCTGTTACTTCTCCTTGCTGGTGTCAGAGACTCTATCATTGCAGTCTGTGTTCACTCCTCTAGACCAGGGGTCACCAACATGGTGCCTGCGGGCACCAGGGTGCTCCCAAGGACCACATGAGTAGCCCGCGGACCTGTTCTAAAAACAGCACAACTCACCAGTGAGCAGCATCTAACATTTAATTTTATCCTGTTGCTATTCTTCTTTAATCACATTTGCATTTATATAGATTTGAAAATAAAAATATCTAAAAAAAAAAAAAGCATATAAACGTTTATTATACATGAAGTTTAGGAGTTTAGGTAAACTCTGTTCTAGTGTATCAAACTGGTAGCCCTTCGTATGGCACAATACTTGTGAAGTAGCTCTTAATTTCAAAAAGGTTGGTGACCCCTGCTCTAGACCTTCATTAGGGTTAGTTTTGGGTGGTGGACCGAGCAGTGACACTTACGTGTGTAAAACTTCATCTGTGCCTCACTTGCACCAGTGCCATACATATACACACATACACACACACACCACCTTGTCAGTGTTGATGCTGTGCTAAGAACAGTCCACCACCACAATATCTGGACAGCAGTGTCCCTGTGGTCAGAAACTGAGCAGTGATGAATGAGGGAGATGGGCTGATAAACTGTACAGCAACAGATATATGAGTACAGGAGAAGGAGAAGGAGAAGGAGAGGGAGAGGGAGAGGGAGAGGGAGAGGGAGAGGGAGAGGGAGAGGGAGAGGGAGAGGGAGAGA
>JBBPCX010067198.1:0-13573 GCA_037974365.1 Hydrocynus forskahlii | reverse complement strand
ACTTATGTAAACATTAAAAATAATGTGCACACTGGAATCAAGTACATTCAGTGTGTCACTCTTTTTTTAGTGTAGGCAGCTTATTTCTTTTAGTTTCTCAGGCCCTCTTATTCCACTTGCAATTTCTTCAATTTTATATTATTATCAGGTTTCCTTGGTGCTGTGTGGGGGAGTGTTGGTACTGTGTGTGTGTGTATGTGTGTGTGTGTGTGTGTGTGTGTGCGTGCCCGCTCCTCTGTCTGTGTGGGTGGTTGTAGTCCTAATTCAGGCTTGGCTGTGTATTTAGCTGTGCCCCCCGCTTGCTTTCAACATGTCAGTCATACCACCCTCATCCATCCTGGTAATTTGACGCCCACCTCAGGACCCATCACTCAGCTTCTAATGATCGGAACCACTCTATTCGCAAAACCTCTCATTTGGCTTGTTCATCGCTCAGAAGAAGGGGACTTTTAAAGAGCTCTCTGGAATTCATGCAGAGTTATTGGTTACTTTCCATTCTTTTTCATGCCAACAGCAAACGCCATACAACGGCACAAAGATCTAATCACATGATCTCAGAAGAGACATTAAAAGGGCTTCATGAGTGCATGAAGGCAGAAATTTTATGCTGACTTTGCTAGAACATATGAAATATTATATATGACGATTTACATTTCTTATGTAATATGTGGCGATATGAACATAAAATATACATTTTTCAAAAAGTTGTCATTGGTTTTTCAGTATAAATGTTTGTGTTTGATGCTAAGTCCTAATTGCTCTATTTTACGGGAGACAAGAATTTAGTTTGATTTGTTAATTTAATTTGACTTGTTTATATGTGCAGGTAGTGCCAAAAGAAGACATATCTTTATAATTATATTTATATTTATTTCTGTTTTGTAGTAAAGGCAATATTCTATAAATGCTATAACACTAATATATTAAAGCAAAAAAAAAATTTTGTTACACAAGAATACCAGAAGAACAAGGTTTGCAGTACTCGCGGTATTTCAGTCACGGCATGAAATTGTTCAGTTCCATCAGCATCTCCTGATTTAATTATATGAAAAATCTATCTTAGCCGAAGCAGCTTTCTGTAAATCAGTCATCCACAAACCAGTCTTCAGGGCCTCTCAGGCAGTCCACATTTATGTTCTATTTCAACTCCTAATACATGAGAAGCGCAAGAAATTGTGAACATCTGGGGAGGTCTGAGGACTGGATTAAGAACCATTGTTGTAAATATTGTTTTTCCTCGAGGAAAGGATTAGAGATGCTTAAGATAACCCTGGACTTTCGTCGCAGGCACTGTTCTTGCCACTTGGCTTTCTCTTTCACTTTTGGTTTTTGGACCAGTTAAAATGTCAGGTGCTTTGATTTAAGTTTGTTTATGAAAGTTGTTTACATACAAACTCGATTGTTCAAATTGTAGGCAGTTATATGTGTGTGTATGTCCTCACACATCACCCTATCACCGGACATGCTTCATTATGTGATAGAAACTTTCAGACGTACATACTGCCAAATTTTTTTAAAGACATTCATAACGGCTGATTTAGACAAGTGTCAGTTCTCATAATACTTTATGAGGAGAAATAACCTTAACATTGACAAAGCAGATTTTATTACGTGCTCATTTGTATAAATTATTATAAAATGTAGGTTTATGTCAGTTGTCATGAAAGGCTTTTATAGATGTTATGTAGGCTTATGTCGACACCATGCATGAACATTGACTTTCAGTGTAATGTTACTCTTATATTTTAAAGGGGCATTTATTTATTGTTGTTGTGTTCATAACAAATATACACACCCAGCACAGATAAATGGCTTTCCGTTCCTGAGATGTCTCAGACCTGTTCTTAAATTTTAATGCATCATGCATAATTATTGTGTTTTCTGCAAAAAAAAAAAAATACAGAGGTTATATTATGACCAATGACATACTGCTCAGAAAATAACACAAAATGTATTTCAAAAAGTTTACTTCTAGTTTTGTCTTCTACTACATGAGCTCATATGTTCATATTCATAATGTTAGATAATACTGCGCATGTGGCATGGCTCACCTCCACCCAGTTTCCCCCCGCTGTTCCCATATCAACCAGCCCAAGCGTGAAATGTATTAGCACTGGCCTCCAGAATCCATCTTTGAGGAGCAGGACACCTGTCAGGGGTGATAATTCAGCTGTCTGACACTCAAACTGCTGCTGTCTCTTTCTTATTAACACACCTGAGCTTCCCTGATAAGTGTCTTCAGACCATAGAACAGCTAATGCAAAAAAGTCACTCTATTGAGTTTTAATAATGTGATAACAGAGGTATCCTTTATGAAATGAAGTTCTTAAAAATAGACTCAGAATGGACTACTTTCAGATGCAGAGTCCAAAGAAATAGGTTACAGTGCTCTTTTATCATTTCAGTAAAAACCCCTTTAACCCCTTAAATATAGGCTTATTATTTGGTTATTAAATGAAAAGTGTATTATTCAGTAACTAAATATTTAGTAGGCTATCTACTTTGGGAGTTTTCAGTGCTAAAAACATCATAAATACTGACATATATATATATTCAAATATATATCAGATATATTAGTTGTGTGTATGTTTACGTTATGTAGTTATGAGATTTAAGGACTGAATCCACACACAGGCTGTTACAGGTCTGTTACAGGTAAAGGTCCCTTTAAAATGAGGTAAAAGGGCCAGTATCCTATAGTTTCCCTTGTTTTCCCCTGAAGCGCATATGAAACTTTATATTTATATATCATACTAGACTGAGCAGGCCTGAACGAATGTATGTGTAATAGACTATAAACACAATACTTTTATCATGTTACAAAACCAGTACGTGATTCCAAGACCACCACACCCACTGTGAAGTATGAAGGTGGGAGCATCATGGCATTGGGCTGCATTATACTGGAGCATTATGTGTCTTCAAAGTTAAATGAATGGAGGGATATAGCAGGAGATATGAATGGAAGAATATAGCATTTAGTCTCATCAAGTAAGAAAAAGTAGAAGATGAATAAGGCAAGGCCCCACAAAAACACAGTCCAAAGACTGTGCGCTCAAGTTTTTTGGTGCCTGGATATTTTTCCATATGTGATTAGGCTTGATTATGTTTATAAATCATTAAATGTTTGGTACAAAAAAGGCTAAAGACATTCTGCGTGCAAATTTGAGGTGAATGTAGGTTGAACAGCCATAAAATTAAAACCACCTGCCTAAAATTGTATAGCTCTGCGTCATGAAATTAAAACAGCTCAGATCCTTCAAAGCAGGGTCGCCACCAGACCTCTGAAGGTATGCTGTAAAATGTAAGCACCAGATCCTTTAATTCTGAAAGCTGTGAGGTGGGGCTCCCATAAATCAGACCAATTTGTCAAACACATCCTACAATCAGACTGAAATCTGTGAATTAGGGGCCAATTTCAGAAATGTGGTAGAGTGCACCCATACCTAGCAAGCTGTGATGCATTGTGTGTTCTGACACCTTTCTGTCATAGTCAGTATTAAATATAATAAGTCCTACTGTGCGATCAGACCAAACAGGCCAACCTTCACTCCCTATGTGCATAAATAATCTTTGGGCACCTATGAAGTCTTTACTTGGGTCATTCCTTGATCTACTTTTGGTTTGTACTAACTACTGCATCCTAGGAACACCCTACTAGACCTGCTGTTTGGAGATGCTGTAACACAGTTATCTAGCCATCACCATTCAGCCTTTGTCAACATTGTTTAGATCTTTTAACTTGCCCATTTTTCCTACTCGCAAAACTGACTGTTGACTTTCTGATACATTTAATCCCAACATATCAACAGGTGTCACTGTAACAAGATTATCAGTGTTTCTCACAAAGGTTTTTGGCAATACTTTTTCCTCACTACATGTTTGATTATTCACATTAGTCCCTCTTGTGCCGTGACAAAATTTTACACACTCTTGGCATTCTCCACTTCGTAAGGAGCCAATGGGACTGGACAGCAGTTTAAAACCAATTGTTAGCATTTCATTCAAAAATGTTAGATGAAAAAAAAGTCTGTGATGAACAAATTCAATCAAACTATTTTACAAGTCATACATAAATATGTGTAAATGCTTATATATACATATACAGAACTTTTAAGCAATCTTTATAGTTGTCATCTTTCTCTTGAGTGAAACAGTATCTCTATAAGCACTCTTGAAGCACTATAAGCAATCATGTAAATAAAATTACCAGTGCTAAATTCCACCCTGTCAAGTACAATCTGATTTGATTTGACTCTGGAGGAGGTAATTTCGTGCAGTGTAATATGTAGTAGAAATTACTGAAAGATAGCTGTAGTGCTGTGGCTGATTTTATCCTTTTAAATCATTATTTATTAATTCAGTTGCAATTTGCCGGTGCAAAATCACGGAAGAGTGACAGACTTGGTGCTGTTTAAGCTCTTTCCAAAAATGCAGTCATGTATATTTCCCCTATTCATTATTACATTATTTCACGCAAATGCCTTTGCCCATCTTCCCATCCAAAATATGCTTAATTTGGACTCAAAATTGGGGTTTCCAAAATGGAACCAAACGAAACAGCTGAAGAACAGCACAGGAATCCAAGCATCTTTGATCTGGGAATGGTATGTGGAGGTGGAATGGCTGGAGATCTGGCATGGTGGATGTGAGAGTAGGATGGGCCCAGTGGCCTGTCAAGCCCTATCTACCTCAGCCAGACTGTCGGACAGCCAGGCGCGCACTCTGTGATTTCTGCATTATTCATTCGCACTGGCGGGCGCCTGTAGCCCCTGGAGCCTGACTTGCATTTCCACACTTCAAACCTGAATGAGCAGTTGGACAGGAGCGGGTCGCCTACAGACTTGACGAAACACACGCCAATTCCAATTGCTTGGGACAGGTATATAGGCAGGCACTAGAGGATAAGGCATGAATTTGAGAATTCTGGTGAACGTTCCTCACCAAAATGTAACCGGCAAGCCCTGATCCTAGCTTCAACCTAAGCCAGTTTGCAAGTCCAAAATGAAACATTTCAAGCATTATTCCATTCAGACTGTTCCATGGCATTTTTGGATGGTTTGTGCATTTACAAACATGATTCATTGAAAGGTCCTCCTGACAACCTTCACAAACTCATACAAATGAACAGATTTGAAATGAAACATCAGCCATGGTCAGACAGAGCACCTGGTCATTGGGGGACAGGGTCATCTTCCTAGCTGCCATGTTATTTTGTGTTTCAAATCCTGTGTAGAAGTGATTCAGCACACCTGGAAGAAAGTCTCACCATCACAGGCAGGTGGAAGTGTTTTGTAGTTGGTGATGGCCCATCCCCAAAATCTCCCCAGTGTCTTGGAAGTGCATTCTGAGCATGTGAACACGTCTCTGCTCCGATGGCCTAGGACAGGTTGGCCCTTACTATTCTCAGGAAAGCCTTTACACGTGATCTGAAGGAGGTGTTTCTTCTCAGCACCTCTTCAGTCATCCACAGCTCCTGGTAGGTGCATGTAGTGATGGTCTTGGAGACAGTATAAAGACCACATACTGTTGGAACTTAGGTATAACTGCCTTAATGGACCGTTGGTAGCCTATTGGTTAGGGCATTTGTTCAGGAGGTTGTGGGTTTGAATCCCAAGACTGCTAAGCACCTCTGAGGTACCCCTGAGCAAGGTACTGTCTGCACACACTGCTCCCCGGGCTCTGTGTTCCTGGCTGCCCGCTGCTTCACTTGGTGAATGGATTAAATACAGAGGAAGTATTTCGTGCTGTTCACATTGTGTGCTGTGGTGTGTTCATGTATGACAGAATGGTCACTTCACTCGAGATTTGTATGGTTTAAATCCCTGGCATCAATAAACAGTCCAGGTGTGAGTTTTTGAGCTCACTGAAGGCTCTGTAACGTCTGGCCAGCATGCTGTTAGCATTGGCATTGGGTGGAATGTACATCATGACTATGCGCATGGTGAATTCATGCAGTGTATAAAGTGTTCTCCATCTAACAGTCACAAACAGCAGCAGCAGGAACCACTAGAGACCAGTACAGTATTCATACACCATGTTGCTATCTGGATCACTGCAGTCTCTGAACTCACGCTGGGTAGTTTGCTGGACTTGGATCTCCAGTTTATTGTCCACAGAGCAAACATTGGTGAATGGGATGGATGGGATAGCTGGCTGGCTAGCGTTAGCTTTTAGCCCAGCCTGGACCCCCACCTACTTTCCCTGCTTCTGCTTCCTTGCCCACCAATTACAATGTCCTGGTCCCCACAGAAAGCCGAGGTAGCTGAGCTTGTCCAGCAGTCCCTCCTTGAGGTAAGTTTGTTGTAGATATTCTAACTGAAGCAGGGTCTGGTAGACTTGTGTACCAGTTGTTCTGATACACATGAGGGTGAGAGTTTGGTGTGAAAGTCGACTGAAACTACACTCAACACCAAAGTTTTGGACCTTAGTGTGCCATCATCTTGGAACAGTTAAAACTGAGAATAGTTGAAACCCTTACTGCAACTGATATAAAGCAATTCTGCACAGAGGAGTGGGCCAAAATTCACAAATGGCATTGTGCACTGTTGATGTTATCATGCTAAACTGCAGAACGCACATTTACATAAAGTAAATCTGTTTGAATTATCACCACCTGACAGTTTCTGGGTAAGATGACATAGTAACTCCACCTTAATCTTGGCACCATGAATTATCTCCATTTTCGGCTCCATTTCCAGCAAGAAACCAGATCAAGGTGCTCATGTGAAACAGAGATTGTGCCTGTATGATAGATCAGAGGCCCAGTTTCATATTCGTGAGATGAAAAGGCCTCACTGCTGAGATAAGGATCTTTACTTGTTCCCCTGCTAGACAGGCATCCTTGGGTGAGTACCCTGATCTAGGACCAAACTCTACTGCCTAAACCACAGCCTTTACCATTACTGGAGAAGCTGCCAGACTGATCTCAGATCAGTTTCCTGGTGAACAACAACTGCCATCACAGCCTGACTTATCTTAGGGCTGCAGAAAACTGATAAGGCCATAGTGCGAGACCAATTTACCGGCGTCCGCCCCAATGGGTGATGCAGCCAGGCATGTTAGGGGTAGCAACCAGAAACACAACCCAAAAGAAACAACCCGAAAGTGGCCACATGCTTTTTGTTGTTACATTATAGACATAAGTCTTCAAAAAATGAGGAGAAAAAGGAGCAATTCTAGCCTGAGAATACTGGCACGTGTTGCTGTCATATAAGTAAAGAAGTAAGAGGACCTGAAGAGGTGGAGTATAAATTAGGAGCTACTGGCATATTCAGTGTAAGTCAGAAGTCTTGACTTTTAGCAAAGTTGGAGACGTATCAGGGAGTTTATACTCCATTTTAATTGAAAAGTGGATCGGATTCTGAGACAATGAAGCTGACTTGCTATTAAATATACTTTTACAGTAATGAGGAGTTAAAGATTGCTGGGCAAAAATAAACAATTGATTATAGTAATAAATTATGTAATCTAATGAATAGTATTGTGCAAAAATCTTTAAAAGCTGCAAAAATAAATTTTACAAACTGTTTAGACGAGCTGTGAGTGTTTGGGTGATTTTACATGAATGTTACTGAATATACTTAATAAAACTAAAAGGAATAAAAACAAATAACAAATGCTGTTTCCATCAGAAACTTTCATTAAATTACATGATGCTGATGGAATATCTCAAATCCCATTTATATTGGTATTTATAAATATTTGTTTGAATATATGCAAATGTTAACTTTGCTGCCAGAAAGTCACCTTATCATGCACTGAGTAAAATGGCTTAAAATAATTTGCATATGTGCCAGAGTGTCATGTCTCGGCCAGCGGCCGAAAGAGGCCGCTATTTAGTTTTTTGTTTTAGAGACTTTTATTTTGAAACTGGTGTGTGTGTAGAGTCATATGTCACCTGTTCTGTGTTTTCGAATTGGTTGATGTCTGTGTAGGTTTTGTATTTAAGTTTCTAGAGTTGATGTTTTATTTGCTGGTTAACCCTCACACTTATCCCTCACTATACCCGTTCCTTATGTGTCTTATGTGCAGTTATGCTGTGTGTTTAAAAGGTCCTCGTGCCTCTTTATTTTCTGTATTGAGTCTGTGTTTTTGTATTAAAAATTCATCCTTGGAACCTGCCTGTTGCGCCTCGCCTCACTCCCCGTGCGCGGCTCAAAGTGACGCAGAGACTTTTGCACAGTGCTATATATTTTCTTCAACCTGATTTTGAAATTAGAGCAGCTATTTATGAAGCAGTATGGCAGCTTGTAAAGTACGAGTGACATATGCTTATAAAATGCATAACTATTAAATAAAAGTATAGTGGTCAAAGAGAACTGCTTTGTGAGTGGTGTGCCCATATTGTTGTATGTCTTTATATGAGGTTGTTGGTCTCTTCCTTCCAGAATTCATATTTTGTAATCACTGGATTGGCAATCTTCTGTCAACAAAACTCAGGTTCCTAAAGGTCTAGAGTTAAAAACCTCAAGCTCCATATAGCCTTTTATCTGAAAAGTAGGCACAGAATGTATAGTCACACACAATCATCTGCCTAAAATTTCCACCCAGTAATTATTAGCCTCCACAAATTACAATTTCAAATGAGTTTTTCAGTTATAACTGGGAAAAGCGATATGTTTTGATGCTTCTCCCCTTGAATAAACCGTGAGAGGGATTTTAGCTAATTTTGCAAGACATGCATATATGCTTTGTAATTATTAAAATTACTTCATACATTTGCAGTTAAGAAGAATCAACAACTGAGCTAATGAAGGACACGTCTCTTTGATGAGGACTAAAGAAATCTCACAGTACAGCCTGATGTACCCCTTTCCAGAGGAAATAGGGCAACCATTACAAACAGGAATCTGTCTGAAACTTAAATCTGGTTCATTAGCTCAGTCTTGCTCTGACCATGTGACAATAGACTGATCTGTAGTTGAAGTAAATTTCTAAAAACATTTTTATAACAAAAAATCCATGCCAGTATTATAATTATTGGCAAACCTGCATTCAGCACTTGTGTAACCTCCCTTTGCCAACACAACAGCAATGAGTGATCTCCTGTAATGCTTGATGAGCTTGGACAATAAAGAGCAAGCCATCTGAGACCAGTGTTAGGGGACTGGGACGGCCTTGGCAAAAGCTTGATTCTGTGGTGACTGCATCATTTTTGGGTGGATATAAATGTGTTATGGATCATAATACAGCTGGAAGATGGAACCTTAGCCCAGTTTTACCTTTTTGCCAGAGGCAGCCATGAAAACCTCATGTTTTCTTGGACTGAATTTAACTCAACTAAAGGTTAGATTTCTTATATAATTTCAGTGTAAAATAAGGAGAAAAAGACGAAGTCACAAGTTTTGACATGAAAATGGCAATAATTTGATGCCATATTTGAGCTAAAACACACTCGATTTCATTTTTCAGTCCTTCAACAGAACCTGACTAGTGTCCTGTCTGCTAAAATCTGAGAACATCATGTGACTGTGTATCTAGTGAATTTCCACAGTGAACAACAGGACCTGAATATGTTTCACTACACATAACAAACAGCTTATTGCCTGTGGAGCAGTAAAATGCTTTTTATTTCCAACATAAAAGCATGAAAGTGGTGAGGACTCTAAGTGTGTCATGGGTAGAACTTGCAAAGCTTTCCCACGTTGGAGATAAGAGAAGCTGCATGACTTTGTGCTCTATTTTGCAAGACAAAACTGCCTCCATCTCACCCATCCTCTCTTATCTGACAGTGTTTTTGTCGCTACAGTGACAGTGAGCCTTTGTTCAAGCTTTCACTCACAATGCCTTCAGGGATGCTCAATAACATAATAACATCATAGGTATACATACTAGGGATCTAACTGTATGGTTTTGCTTACTTTTACAGAAAAGGCAGGAGATTTGCATATCTACCTTGTTCCTACACTCTTATGTCATGTGAATTTATCACATAGTTGCACTTTTATAGTTACCGAGTGTAACCCATCTGTTACAGCACAGTTGATGAGCTCCCCTCAGCCTCATCCAGCAAAAGGATGGACTCACCATATTATCACTGCTGACATTACTTAGGGTGGTGGATCTCAGCAGCATTGCTGGAGTTAGTAATACTACAGCCAGCATTGGTCCTGAGGAGGATCGACAGTCTCTTCCGGTGTAAGAGGTTCTACTCAGTTACCAAATGCGAGTGGACTTTGACTTGGCTCTTATGTTTCTCTAATGTGTCCTAGTGTTAACCAGCGAGGCTGAAGTGCCCGTAGGGTGGACATGACAATTTGCTGAATTTAAAGGATCCACATCATGAATTTTTTAAGGAGGTTCCGGTGGTTTGTAAATACCGTTCAAGTTTCAACAATTAACATGTACTCCTAAGACCTTACAGTCAATATATGCAAACTTAAGAGCAAAAACAGCCCATTTTGAGATATGTCTCAAGACTATACGCATTCATATATGTATACATCTTTTTGGCCTATAGCTGATGAGCTTTGCTAATCCAAGAGAAAGTTATTAGGAGCATTTCAAACCAAACTGCTTTTAAAATGAAGCACAATACAGGGCAGCCAATCAGAATGGAGCTCATTTACATATGTTTGTCTTAAAGCAAAAACAGTTTATTTAATTCTAAATGAGAAAGAGAGGTTGGAAAATTGACATAATTCAGCAAATAAACATTAATTATGCACTTAATCGCATAGTTTTGGCCAGCCAGCGTAGCAGTATGACCAAAATACTGCACTAGGTATTTAAACAGCTGTAACCCATGTTGCATTTATATTGTTATTTTACTTCAAATAATGCTGAATGCTAAGTATGACTAAAATGTTTTTACTTATTTCTCTTAATGCACATTACAGGGAGTGTTTAGTTATCGTAGTTAAATTAGCAATAAGTAACTAACATTGACTCATTATGCTCTCTGAGGGGGCCAGGTAAGTGCAAACACTCAAGTGTATGATCTTGTAAGATCATATAAAATTATCATATAAATGGTGGCACCCAGATTCTGATGCTGACTTTCTGAAGTCCTAAACCAGCCAAGAATGGCAAAGCTCTTTTTAATGTTGGAAAGATTCCTAGTTTTCAGTTCATTAGCCACCTAACAAGGATGAAGGGCTGGGTTTCAGAGTTTATTTTGTTGCTATCAGAATGAAACCTTGTGTCTTCAAAAACGTAATATAAGATGATGTTTTTGGATCATTTCAACAAGTGTATAAACGGTTTGATGGTTGTTTTGATGGTAATGATGGCCAGATACATTAATCTCTCATGTATCATTTTTAAATGGCCATACAAAACCTTTTTGGTTTCCAAATGTATATATGGTGTAAACCTATGTATTAGGGAGTCTGCATGTCTGGTGCTGAGGCACTTTTGTTTCCCAGCAATATTCCTAAGTAATGTCTGCATTTCATGTATTCTGTAACAGTTTTGTTCTGTCTGGTTCTCCTTCTCACCCTGTTCAGTTTCTGTCTCATTTTTTGCTTTTGTCTGTCCCTGGCTCCCTGCCATCATGCCTTGCTGTTTAGTGGCTTCCCCTGTCTATTCCCAACTGTCCCGTCTTAATCCACCTGTATATATTGCACTCTTTTTGTGTTCACGGTTGTCGATCCACTGTAACCCATCAGTTGTTCTCCTTACTCAATATCCTGTATTGCTCTGCTTGATTTCTCATTATTTTGTGAAGCTTTTCAGTGTTTATGTTACTTAATAAATCTGCACATGTGTCTGCCTCAAGTCCTTCAATACATTATACACTTCAATAATGCTTGATAGTTTTGTCAACATGTATTCTGAGTTCACCCACTCTACTGTCTCTAGACTATAATAACTTTAGCCTGTAAGATCACTGAGATTTCCAGCTGGAATAGGAGATGCAAATTGTATTACGTGATATTAGAGAATGTGCACTCTGAGATATTCACCCTCATTCATCACCTGCTCCCGAGAGTATTCTCTTGCTTATTTGTTTGTGTGCAAGTGTGCGATTCTCTCTAAGTCGCTTACATGTGTCTGTTTGCTTTCAGAAGAACCAAACAAAAAATTGCATAGACAAAATACAGTAGATACCCCCAAGCCACATAAAAGATGTGCTGAGATACCTGACTTTAAAAAAAAAAAAACCTCCTTAGATAATCAAGACATCTTTCATCTCGAGACAGGTGACAACCCTTCTCTGCCACCAATATCGTCCAGTAATAAATCATGTCACCCCCCCCCCTCCCACCTCAAGCTAAGGTCTTAGTTGAATTTTTTTGGCTTAAGCAGGTCTCCCCAGGGACTTACCCCAACTGTGACTACGATTCACAATTTAGTGCCAAATTGAAATAAATAGCGCTTTCCCCGCACTTCAGCGATTCTCTCTGCTCTGGTTGGGCCTGAGTGGGTTTCTAATGAGAGCATTAGCGTCAACCAAGTATCTTTCTGGCCCATAGAAAAGGAGGATAGATTGCACATAGTGACAGTCATTTCCTGTAAATGAGCTCTTGTAGTCCATAGCTGACGGTGGGGAAAAGTCTCTGTCATGCTACCATCCTGTAGCCTTTTCCATGCCAAAGCTCATTAACACAGCAATAATGAAGAAATATGCATTAAAGATGCATTAGGATAGATGTCTGTAGCTGTATTTCATCATCGGTAGTGTCAGTCAAAAAAGTCTGTTGGAAGTTGAATATAGAAAAGTAATTATTTTTGGACAGTATGTGTGTATCAAGAAGGAAAGTGTTGGAAATCAGTTGGAACACCTGGAACCTAGTTCTGGAATTAAGATTTTAATTAAATGAGGCTTATTTCTAAAATGTACTTTCAATTTTAACTTTTCCCCAAGATCTCCACTATTGTAATGATTTGCTACCAAGCAGCGAGGCTTAGGCCTGCATTTAGGCAGTGTATTTCCATTCCCTGGATCTTTTCAAGCTGTCTGCATTGCATAGTCATAGAGAGCTCAACATGCTTGAGTAAGAACAACTGCAGTACATTTAGTGGACGTTGCAATATAAATACTCTGCAGATGCTTGTAATTTCATTTTGCTAAAAATCTGGTAATCTCGCCCTGATATTTGTTGCTCATTGTAGCCAAAAGCCAACTACTTTGAGGGGATTTAACTGACATGTAAAGCAACCAAACACAGAACATTGATTTTGCACAATGAAAAGGTTCGGACACAACAAAAACGATCCCATGTGAAACAAAAATAGTTAACAATGAGTCAGCGGCCACCTGAAATTTCAAAACTTTAAAAGTTTTTAAAATACCTCTTAAATACCTCTTGAATACCTCTTAAAGAGAGCAGGTTGTTTTCAATCCAGCAATATCTTGCTCCAACAGGCTCATGGTTGTCATTGCATGCAGGGCAGGGAATGTTTTGCTACTGACAGCTAGCTAGCATTAACGTTGATAAATAAAAGTTTGTCTCTTGCCAGACTGAAGAAACTGATCCATAGAAATGCATACACACAAAAGAGCAGGGGGCATGGAGACTTTTGGCCAGCTAGTTTAGCATGTGTGTGTATGTGTATGTATGTATGTGTGTGTGTGTGTGTGTGTGTGTGTGTGTGTGTGTGTGTGTGTGTGTGTGTGTGTGTGTGT
>JBBPCX010067196.1:0-10627 GCA_037974365.1 Hydrocynus forskahlii | reverse complement strand
TAGATCCTAGTGTTATATACTCTAGCAGTGTAGATCCTAGTGTTATATACTCTAGCAGTGTAGATCCTAGTATCATATACCCTAGCAGTGTAGATCCTAGTATCATAAACCCTAGCAATGAGATCCTAGTATCTTATACCCTAGCAGTGTAGACCCTAGTATCATATACCCTAGCAGTGTAGATCCTAGTGTATTAAACCCTAGCAGTGTAGACCCTAGTGTTATATACCCTAGCAGTGCAGATTCTAGTGTATTATACCATATCAGTGTAGATCCTAGTGTATTATACCCTAGCAGTGTAGATCCTAGTATCATATACCCTAGCAGTGTAGATTCAAAAGAATGCAGGTTACAACAGTGTAACAGTGTAGTGTGAATGGGATGTAAACCTTCTATTGCATCATAACTATGATATTGCACAGGAGGCAGTTAGCATAATGACAGAAACATTGCAATAAATAGACAATACAGAAATGCACAGTATAGTATGACTGGGATGTAAATCTGAGGCGATAAATAGACAATACATGATTGTAAGAGTATAGTGTGAATGGGATAGTCGGAGTCGCATGTAGAGGCTGCTGCACAGACGTCTGCTCAGGCCACCATCTTGAACAGCGTAGCAGTGTAGATCCCTCTATTATAAACCCTAATATCATATACTCCGCACCATATACTCTAGTATTGAATACTCAGCATCACACACTCTAACACTGTATGCTCAGCATCATATACTCCAACATTGTAATCTGTGCCATCGTACACCCTAGTATTGTGTACGTTAGCATGGTATATTGTGCCATTGTTTACCATTGTATTATGTACTCTGGCATAGTTTACTGTGCTATTGTTTAACCTAGTATTGTGTAGTCTAGCATTGTATACTGTGACATTGTCAACCCAAGTATTATGTATTCTTGCATCATATTCTGTGGCATTGTACACCCTTGTGTTGCGTACGTTAGCATGGTATATTGTGCCATTGTTTACCCTAGTATTGTGAACTCTAGCATTGTTTACTGTGCCATTGTTTATCCTAACATTGAGTACTCTAGCAATGTATAGTGTGCCATTGTTTAACCTAGTATTGTGTACTCTAGCATTGTATACTGTGCCATTATTTTGTTTTGTTTTGTTTTGTTTTTTTTAATGCTGCCACCGTCTCTCATGCACTGCTGTTTTGCGTACAAATGGGGTGGATTAAACTTGGTGTTTTGGTTGAAATGTTTTGCAAGCAGTCACTGAGGAACAGTTAAATGTGTGTTTTCCTGTGGCTTGGATGTTGCGTGGCTCTACCGAATATTTGGAAATGTGCATGTCGAGATATTCTGTCAGCATGAATGTTTTGAGTCATAAACAGACCTAACATTTTCTTATTCTCGTTGCCTTTCTGTGGGATGCCTAAATGTCTAAATGCCTAAATACTGTTGTTGTATTATAATATTATTTAAGGTCATCTAAAGAAGCAGCATTAGTTGTGTACACTGTGAAAAGTCATTGAGATGTTCTGTGGTGTTTTAACATTCCCTCTTTTGTTAAATCAACTCAAATTCATTATTGTGTTTAGTGATGATTTCTGCAAGTAGCCATTAATTTTGATGAGCTTGACATTTTAAGGGTTCCAAATTTATTTACAGATGTAACAACAGCTCAGTTTTAAGTTTTTGTATTTCAGGAAACTAAACCACACATCCAGGAGCTCTCAGTGCAAACCACCATCATCTCCCGATATGCCTTTACTGCTGTGTCCTGCACCATGTTCAACAGGCACAGTGCTGCCATCCAGGGTGTCTTCCAGTTCCAAGTGCCTGCGGCTGCCTACATCTCCAATTTCACCATGTAAGTAAACACACAGGTGCTCAGACCATGTGCGTTCTATCTTACTCATTACTCCAACTTAAAGGGATGCTTTATGGATGCTTTTAACTTAAACTGGTGCCTGACTCAGTACATCGCATGCCAGTTACATTTTTTGTGTGATTTGTGATGGCACCACCTGCGTAGATCTTCATAGGTCATCATAATCTCACAGGCAATCCCTTTCCACCCAACTGCACAAGCTGAGAGAAGGCTTGCTGATGACAGAGCTTGATCCTCATTGGCTAGAAGCTATGCTGACAACTGTGTGGACACAATTGTAGTGTATTGAAGTGTAGTGTATGCAGTTAGTATTGCATTGCATTATTTTCACATGTGAGATTTCAATGTGTATAAATGTCTCTTCTCTCAGCTGGTCCCCAATATTACTTCCAAATACACTCAAACTTCCAAATGCACTCAAGTTTTCAGTGAATTGTTTGGAAAAATAATTGTAAATGAGAGATGCGAGTGTGATGTTAAAGTTTAAAGAACGTAATATAATGGTTCTGTGCCAGTTAGAACCAGTTAGTTTTTTTTTCTTAAATCCAGGTCACAAATCACTTAGCAACCTTTATTTTAAAGAGAGTACTTTCAAAGTTTGGTGGTGGCCAAATCTCAGTTCCAAAGCAGCTTGTCCTGAAATGTGGGTGCAGTGACCTGATGGGTGTCACCGAGGGGGGGGGAAGAGGAATGAGGAAGAAACACTAAAAGGAGCCAAGACTCAAATGAAAAAAACTCTCTTATGACATGAGAAAGAGCCAATGAGTGGAAGAAAGGCTCAAAAGGAAAAGTGTCCTAAGAGCATGAGAAAGAACCACTGAGAGGAACTGCGCCTTTTAGAGCTGCTGCTCATGCTGTGTTATAGAGAAGCTCTGATTGCAAGGACAACCAACTCTACTGTTAAACCACACAGACACCAGTACACCTGACAGAGAACAGTGCAATCATACAGTGCAATGAGATTACACCAGTCGGCCACAATTATAAAAACAGTATACAATAGCACTGATTATCTCATTACAGTGGCACCGCTCAAAGGATGGGATTTATTAGGCACCAAGTGAACAGTCAGTTCTTGAAGTTGACGTGTTAAAATGCAGGGAGAATGGGGAAGTGTAAGGATCTGATTGGCTTTGACAAGGGCCAAATATTGAGGGATATATTGATGGATTAATGGAGTCATGGCATCTCCAAAGGCCTTGTGAGGTTTTCTTGGTGTGCAGGGGTTAGTGCCTACCAGAAGTGGTCCAAGGAATGACAACTGGTGAATCAGCGACAGGTAATGGTCTCCCATAGCTCATTGGTTTGTGTCGAAAGTGAAGGCCAGCCCATCTGGTCCAATCCCACAGAAGACCCACTGTAGATTGTTGAAAATGTTAATATGGGCTTTGAATACAAAGTGCATCTCAGCTTGCTGTGTATAGGTCAGCGTAGCTGCAGACTGGTCTGGCATCATATTTTCTATTACATCATGTGGACGCCCACCTGGAAAAAAGATGGCACCAGGTCAGGAAGAAACCAACCCGAGGCAGTGTTATGTTTTGGGCAAAGTTCTGCTGTGAAACCTTGGGTCTTAGCATTCAAGTGAATGAATATTTTGACCCACACCACCTGCCTAAACATTGTTGCAACCAAGTTCACCCCTTCATTGCAATGGTATTTCCAATGGCAGTGGCTTGTTCCTGAGGGATAATGCATCCTTCCACACTGCAAAAATTGTTCAGGAATGGTTTGAGGAACATGGCAAAGAGTTAACGGTGTCGACTTGACCGCAAACATGTTTTGAAAGTACTGGACAAACTAATTAAATCTATGGGGGGGGGCACCTCACAGCTTACAGCTTAAGGATCTGCTGCTAACATTTTGGTATCAGATACCAAAGCACACCTTCCGAGGTCTTGTGGAGACTTATTGGTGCATCTTAAGTCTGTGCTTCTCAAGTCTGTGGTTCCAAAGGATATTTGCCTTGTTAATTAACCACATTTCACAGCAGTGAAAACATTAGAATGTTTTTTTTGGTGGGCCAGGCTTGTCCTAAATTGTACTGTCAACCTCTCTTGTAAGTTTGCTGTGAGGGTTGTTTTCCATGACTGAATGAGCTATTCTAGATTTGTTTTATGAGAAAGGTTACCATAGGGCCTGTGAGAGTTTAGATTATTGTTAACTTTACAAACACACACACAAACAAACACACACACACAAATACACACACAAACACACACACACACTTGGTGGGGGGTGGGGGGTTATAATATGGTTCCATTGGGTTGCAGAAAAAAAATTAAAAAATTACCAAAGAAGGGCTGATGTTTGGTGATGATTGTAACATTGTAACAGGATTGTAGGAGGAAGAGTGTTCCCCAGTCAGATAAAGGTGAAGGAGAAGAAAGTAAAAAAGACCAAAGATGAAAAAAATGGCAAGGAAGCAGCAGAAGTCAGGTAAGGAGATGGTGTTTGTTGTGTGTGTGATTGTGTTTGTGTGTGTATCTGTTGAATATTAGCTTCCCCTAATAGCTTTCGCCAAAACATGGTTAGCGTCTAAAATGTATTATTGCTGCTTCTTTATTCTTGCACCATTCACTAGGGCTACATCTGGTGAATATATTCATTTTTGTTTAATATTATGTTAAATATTTAAATATTCCATAAAAAAACAAGACACTTATATTTTTTCTTGTTTTTATGATTTAATGTTTTACAAATTCTCTGTTGCATAAATTCTCTGCATTTGCTTTTTATTTATGGGATTGTAATGAAATGGACATAAAGTAATACTTTCACATGAAAAAGCATAAAATGCTAAACAAGGGGAACTGAAAAGTTAGTTTGGTTTGAATTGTCTGTGATCAACAGTACAGGGAAGTGAGATTTCTCTCGCTTTCTCAGTGACAGAGAGATGGAGTTGTTCCGCATGGCCATCACCATCCCGGGACGGAACCGTGCCATTTTCCTGCTGACGTACGAGGAGCTGCTGCAGAGACGGTTGGGTTATTATGAACATGTGACCAGTGTCCGGCCCATGCAGTTGGTCAGCAAGCTCAGTGTTGGTGTCACCATAGTGGAACGTTTGCGCATCAAAAACCTTGAGGTGCTTCCTTTACGGAACAGCAAAACAGCGGCCTCCAGCAAGACTACAACCACCAGCAATGGTACATCAATCTCTAGAACTCCTTAAAAGGAAAGGGTTATGACTGTCTTTATCTATATCTTAGTTGTTGTGACAAAGCCTTCTGTAATGGTAAGTTTGTACCAGCTGGAAAATACACTCTTAAGTTTAATGTAACTAACGTGTTTGATCCACTCATCTTGAAATTTTTAATGTTTAATACATAACTATACAGTCAGTCGAGTTATATAATTAATAGAGTGATTTACATGGAGATTTTGCCATCTAGTTGTTTTGATTGCAAAAAGTTTGTACAAAAAATGTAAAGTGTGTTTCCTTATGCTGAAAACAAGACAATACATGCAGCAAGAACTTTTCATCAAATTCAAAAAGTAACTTTACTGGATAAGCAAAAGCAAAATCTTAATTTTCAGTGTAATTTAATGGAATGTCATTCTGGTTTGTTTATACTGGTCTGTTCGTCATGATTTATACTAAGCTAAACTTATTTATACTAAACAAATACTGTTTGAAACGTACTAAATTCACTCATATCAAACTGTACTTGTTAAACTTAAACTAGACTAAATTTACTAAACTTACATTTAACAAATGTTGCCTAACTTACTAAATTAAACGTACTTATGTTGAACTTCACTTAATTAACTGTATTAATGTCAACTTTCTTAACTTACTTCAAGTAAACTAACTGTTTGAACTCACTGAACTTAATACTAAGCAAACGTTCCTAAATGGACTTAACTTACTCATGCTGAGCTAAACTTACTTGTGATTGAAGTCGATGAGCATTTCCCAAATGTGTCCACAAGTTTTCTATGTTTTTCTGAGTGCATTATTGTTGTTCGACATAAAAGGCCATGTGCTGCAGGTGCAGCAGACAGAGATTAGTTTGAAAAGCTGGATTATGGTTTATAGTCATTTACATCATGGTTGACTGAGGCGAGTTAAACCTCCACAATTGAATTACAAAATTGTCCAAACAATCACTGGCTATAATAACCACCCTGTCCTTCTGTAGCTCAAAACAAGAGCCAGAACCAAGTGCTGCAGCTGTCTGGAGTTTCCTCTGCTGTATTGCGTTACTGTGTGTTGCAATGTGTAAGGAAAAAGTTTTGCACTGATCCAGCACATAATTCCAATGTGTCTGGCATAGTAATCAATTGCCAGATATTGTCTTGACAGAAAGCCACATTATGCTGTAATGCAAGTGGAAAATTATACCAGAAACTTCTCCTGAGGGATGGTCCACACCCACACACCGACTTCAGCATGTGCTTTGCCTCTGAATCCCTTTTTTGCCCCCCGCCCCTCTCACTCTCTCTCTCTCTCTCTCTTTCTCTCTCGCTCTCATTCTCTTTCTATCTCCATTCTTCTGGTCTCAATTCTTATAAAGTGATGTAGTAAATGTACTTGATTCAAAAGTGTACATCCTTTCCACATGAATAAATATTTTGCAACACATAAATATAGATCAGCACAATTACTGCCAATGAGGAAACAGAGCTGTTGAGCAAAATGTGAATGTATGTATTTGAGGATGTATGTATTTGAAGCAAGTAAATTAAATACATTTCTTTTTTTCATTACATTAATGTCTGCTTTGACTTTCAACGGCACAGTCCAGCTGAAATGTTAACCCAAACTAAGAGTCTGCATCTTCCCTCAGGTAAAGCGCTTGTGCCAGTTTCCACAGTGATCAAGCAGAACGAAACTTTCTGCAAGATCACCTTCACCCCCAATGTTGTTCAGCAGGTCAAAATCGCCAACAATGGCATGCTGGGAGATTTTGTGGTTCGCTACGACGTGGAGCGAGAAATGGGAATCGGCGATATACAGGTACACACACAGACACACACACACATACACACACACAAACATACACACACACACTCATACACAAACAAACACACACAGATACACATAAAAACCCTTACAGATTTGTTTTTTACACATTATCAAGACCTGGGATTATACATATCTGTAAGTATATCTCTCTGTGTCTCATACGTAGGATTTATACTCTGGTGTTGGGACAAAATCTTTTATTCCATGTTTTGTTTTTTGCTTTGTTTTAGTCCTTTCATTTGAAAACACTAGCTTAACCACTGTTAACATTATGTGTCATTATATTATGCTTTTATTTCAAATGCTTGGAATAACTGTTTTTACTTTCCGTTATAAGTTAACCCTCCTATTGTATTCATTTAAGCTTAACACTCTTTGTGTTCCCGTCACTTTTGACCTGGGAATGTTAGTTGATTATAAATCCATGATAATATTGTGGAGAGTGTGAGAGAGAAAATGCGAAGACACACTGATCTTTAAGCAGTCTCATTTATTGTCAGCTTCCCAGCCTCCAACACAGAGTTCTCACAGGGTGTACTGTGCCCCCAGCTGCCATACACCCAGTACATCACCCAACTCCAACCCTGAGCCCTCGTCTCGCCCGTCACCCCACTCCAGCTGCCAACACACCAGAGGAGGGTGACTGGCGAGAAGAGCTCAAACACACATCACACAAAAACACACATAATGACACATTATAACACAACACACTTCTACCCCCCCTCTATCACTCACAAAAACATACATAACTAGCCCAACTGGCCACTCACGCGCCCCGCAAAGGCTCATGGGAGCCAATGTGACATGTCGGCTCGTTACAATATACATATTACTACCTAATTTTGTGTTGGAACTTTCCACTAACTTAAATGTATGTGAACATTACAGGTTTTGAACTTCCAATTGCTATTTATGGCTTGTAGGCCTCCTTCACTTAGTCATACAACTCGTTTTTTTAAGAAAAAAATATTATAGAGAGATTATTTTGACTGTAACACATACTAAGATTAAACATTCTTAGTATACAAAATACCATCTGTCCTTTAGGTGGTTGCTATGGTATACAAAGTGGTTGCTAGGGTGTTGCCAGGTGCTTGCTGTGGTGTAGGAGGTGGTTGCTAAGCAGTTTCTCAGCAGTTGCTATGGTGTTGGAGGTGGTTGCTAAGATGTTTCCAGATGGTTGCTATGGTATAAAAAGTGGTTGCTATGGCATAGGAGGTTGTTGCTATGTAGTTTCCAGGTAGTTGCTATGGTGTAGGACTGTCTGGGAAAGTTCTGTGTGGTTGCAAAGGTATACAAGATGGTTGCTCAGGTGAAGGAAATGGTTGCTATGGAGATTTTGGAGAGCTCAAAATTTCTTTTGCGTTTTTATTTGAATGAACTGTCAACAGGTGGGGTTCTCATGAAGTAAAAATTTAATTGGAGATAGGTTCCTGTGGGGGAAAAGGGGACATAAGGTGTGTGTGTGTGTGTGTGTGTGTGTGTGCTCAAAGGCACCAGCATGTTTGGGTGTGGGAATGTTGTTAAACTCTATTTTATACACTAATTCTAGTCTTACTAATTAATTTCTGTGTGTGTGTGTGTGTTAATTAATAATGACCACTCATTTTTGACTGGGAACACCATGAGTGTTCATAAGTTCAATAAAACACACAAAATATAATACAAATTCTCAAATATTTTTTATGCCTTCCAATGCCTTGTGTGAACGGCAAAATTAACTGCGTTTTCTAGAGAGAAAATGTGAAAATCAGTCAGATTTGACTGGAACACAATAGGAGGGTTAAGAATGTTTAAAAATGACTTCAATAATGATTTCTTTAATAAAGGTGATCTTAATAATAATCGGATATTGAAATGTCCTGCAAGTGTAAAGCCCACTCCCAACAAAGTACATCCTAGAAATTAGAAAAATCTTAAAAGGAGACTGTTGAAATGTATATAGCAAAACAATGCGGCAAAAAATGCATATTCATGACTGCCCATTAGGCTCTGTAATAAAGATATTGCAATATGCTTTAATCAACTATTGTAGTGTATACATATATATACGTGTCTGTTTAAATTTGTTAATATGGATTCCCAACTTAACTGAATGCAGTTATCTTTCTTTTTTACTCAGTAGCTGATTATCATCTATATTCCACAGCCTCTTTTCCACCCACCGCTGAGCTCACACTCACACGCACACACACACACACACACACACACACACACACACACACTAGCAGATTCTCACACCTTCCTATCATTCTCATAAAAACAAGAGGTTGTAAGGTCACTAACAGCTCCTTTTTCCCCAGGTTCTGGATGGACATTTTGTGCATTATTTTGCCCCTAAAGACCTTCCTGTTGTACCCAAGAATGTTGTGTTTGTTATTGACACCAGTGCATCGATGGTCGGGACCAAAATCAGACAGGTAACACAAACGTCGACTATGAAGACATTTAATTGAACCCAAACCCTGTCATTGCTTGTCCCATTTTAGTGCTGTGATCTAAGAAAGCAATTAATGTTAGTCAGCCTTTGTGTATGTAATTAGGATTAGTCAGCCTATGTGTGTGTGTGTGTGTGTGTGTGTGTGTACGCGTGCGTGTGTGTGTGTGTGTGTGTGTGCGTGCGTGCACATTCCTCCACATTTTCTCCTTTTTTTCAGTTACATGTGCTTAAAGGTACAAAATCAAATGTACACAGTTTACAGTGCAGTCACACAGCCCAGAGTTGTTTGATACATGAGGTTTGCTTCTTTAGATTTGCACTGGAGCTTAGTAAGGCTAATAAGTAATGGAAATTTGGCTGCACGCTTGGTAAAAAATACAGAGCAAATTTAGATGTAGTTCAGACATGTTGTGGTTAAATGTTGTGACGTTTTTTCATCCCATACAGATTACTGCGTCAAGATAAATGTGTCCTACAGTATCAGCACATTAGCAAGTTTGTTATTAATCATTGAGCTCAACCTGGTTTTAGGTGAATGGTGAGTGTGTGGTGACTGAGGAATGCAGTTAGTCAAAGTTAATTGGCAGGTTATGAGCTTCTTTATTTGTTAATTCTGTCCGCTTTGAAGCTCCCGTATGAAATGAAAGAAGCAGACGTCACATACCAAACATTGGCTTGCCTGATCAGTTGCATATTGTGGGAGGAGGGGACGTCGATGAACACTGCTGTGAACCAAAATAACAAAACCTATTTGAAATAGTTTCATTATTGTAAGGTTACTTTTACCATCCTGAGGGACTTGCGGCCGCATGATCGGTTCAACTTTGTAAGTTTCTCTAACCGAATACGAGTCTGGCAGCCAGGCCAGCTGGTGCCTGTCACACCCAACAGTGTGCGAGATGCCAAGAAGTTTATCTACTTGATCTCACCCACCGGAGGTACCACGCCTTACCTGTCTGTTTCTCTCTCTGTCTTTCTCTCTCTCTCTCTCTCTAGTGTCTTGCAATATTAAAAAAGACATCAGCAATATCTAAGTTACATCCTTACTCTGAGTGTAATCAATTTTCTCCTTTTGCTCAAATGTGTGTATGTATCTGTGTTTAAATAACAAGTAATAAAAGCCTGCCTTTTTTTGCCTACTAGTTGCTATTGTACTAAATGCATGCCTAAATCATTGCAAACAAATGTTGAGTTGTTGAAAGACCCATCATGTAAACTGTTTTTTTCTTGCATTTAAAAATAAAAATGAACTACCTGAATAATGTAAACACTGCTAAAATTTTGAATCATACCATTTATTTCCATATGGTTTATGTAAGGAAATTAAACTACAGCCAGTTTTATATATATATATA
>JBBPCX010067195.1:0-13576 GCA_037974365.1 Hydrocynus forskahlii | reverse complement strand
ATATATGTGTGTGTATATATATATATATACACACCTATATATATGTATATGTATATGTTTATTTAGCATTTAACTAGTTTTTGTTATGGTCCTCACATTTACTTTTACTTTGACATAACTTTTATATTTTCAATCATCTTTGGAATTGTTGTGCTTTTTACTATTTCTTCGCTATTGTTTTCTTTTTTTTTTATCATTGCTTTTATTTGTCGCAGCTAGTTTACTGATTTTACTATTTTATTTGAGTACCTCTTGTTTGTTTTTTCTTGTTTCAACACACAAAAACTTCCAGCTGCATTGTAAATATGTAAAATATCATATATGTGCTATATAACTAGTGTAATGTTGTTGTTGTTGTTATCTGCTTCCATGCACCTTTTCAATGTGGCAGCATCTGTGTCTGACACTTTAAAGCTGATTTCTTTGGTAAATGTAAAACCGAAAGATAAAAAGATTAATACTTTGCTCTGGTGACAGTATAATGTCTACTTTTTGCCACATAGAAAGATGTATTTGATGTTATTTTAGGTGGGTTTAAATGTTACAGGACAGAAAACATATATATATATATTGAGCTTTCACTTAAAAATACCTGAAACTGTATTACGAAAACTTTAATTATAAGTTATCATTTCATTATAAAACTTTAATTGGGAATTTCATCTTTGTTTTTTACTGAAATATTCACATGCATTTACTTATGCCATTATTTTAATCTATCATGAAAATGTCCAAATGCTTACATAAGTGGGCTTTAAAAAGGGGCCATAGAAAAGACTGTAGAGAAGTCACGCTGTAGAGAGGTCACGTGACTTAAAGGGGCCGCCTCCCACGTGTTCAAAAGGAAACATTCCCATATAAAACAACTGTTGTGGTGTCTATCAAGGATATTTGTGCTTATAAAGCTCTGCTGATTGTAGTACTTAAATAATAATGCAGAATTGAGATCTCACCATCATCTAGAAACACATGCTCTCTGGGCAGATCCTGATTCGGACCTCATTTCCAGTATCACTCTTGTTTTTCTTCATCTCGTACAAATCTTTCGCCTTTTACTAAAGATTTCCGTGGAGAAGAACACTATGAGTATTAATTAATTTTTTGTGGCCCTGCCTATTGGTAGGGCTTGTTTGTATAGTAAAAAACAGAACATTATTTAAGAATAAAAATGAATATAGCCTGATAGTTGAAAGTTACAAAACGTGTATAATTTCCTACAATGTTCGCAACTGAGTTTAGTACGATTTTAATCTCAAACACGGTTTCTTAAACTCTCAGTCGCGGACCAAAACAGTGCTGTCCACGTGACCTGAGCAGGGAGGCCTCCCATAGTGCACTACGTTCCTCAGCGAAAGAGGTTAGGTTGTTTAACTGTATTTTGCCTCTATAAATGGACAAAGTACGACAGAAGACCTTTATGTAGTATTTACATCGCTCCACAGACTCAGGTGTGTAAATGTTTCAGTGCCGTCCAGTCACCGTGGAGTACAAACTTATTGCCTTTAATGCAGTCCTGACTCCAAAAACTTTAGGGTATAACTCTTGTTTCTCTTCATCTCGTATAAATCTTTCGCCTTTTACTAAAGATTTCCGTGGAGAGGAACACTATGAGTATCAACTAATTTTTTGCAGCCCTACCAAGCAGTGGGGCCTCCTTCAAAGTTAATAGCAGATGAACACTAATACGCAAGATGACTAATTATAAGTATGTTGAGATTAATACATGAATAGTATATGTGATGCTGTAGTGCTACTCCTGCCTTTTCTTTACTGTATTTCTGTGTGTACATATCATTCAGACCAAGTTGAGGATGCCAAACACGTCAAAATTGCGTAATATCTGCGAAATGTCCAATCTTTCTACCTCAGAAACTTACAAAACGAGTGTCAAAGATTTCCATAGAGAGGAATATTATGAGTATAAACTAATGTTTGTGGCCTGGTGGGGTTTGTTTACATGGAGAAAAACAGAACAAAACTGCTTTCTTACAGATAAATACAGACTAAAACACGGCTAAACCAGTTAATACGTGCGCATAATTACCTCAGGAATGTATCTAGTTAAAATTTTATGTAAACCAAAACCAAAAACTGCGTTTAATTTCGTAAACTTGTAATTCTGTTCTGACTCAGTTTAGTGCTGCTCCTGACTTGAACTTACTCGGCTCTATTCATATCATATAGATCGAGTTTTAGTCATGAAACACTTTTTGTTTTCTGCAGAATCTTTCTCCTTTAGGACCGTACAAAACCAGGGTTAGACGGTGTAAGGTCTAACTCTGGTGCAGGAGGTGTAAACAGGCTCTCGGTGACACTACCTGGGTCCTTCTGGTCCTGAACGAAGTGCTGGACCGATTTGAAGCAGGTCTCGGTGTCGTGGTAGATGACCGTGCTGTTCTTGCCGTAGTGCTCAGACCACAGCACGGACGCTTTTCCTTTAACTTTGATGAAGAAACTCTGGAGACGAGCTTCCTTCTCCACCTCCAGAGTCACTCTTCCAGAAATAAAGTCTCCACTCGAGAAGGCGCTTCTCTCGTCGAGCTGGTCCACAGTAATGGACAGATTTTTCACCGTGAGATCCATCATCTGGAGCCCGGTTTGGAAGGTTTTAATTTAATCCACTAACGAAACCCTGGATGGTCACCACACCTGCACTGGGAGAAGCCCCGCCCCCTGCGAGTTTTGATTGGCTTGTTGTGGCTTCAAGTTCCAGCAAAGAAGAAAAGCCAGAGGGTGAGTCAGCTGGACAAGTGTTTCTAAACAGCTACCTGTAACGATGATGGTGAACTATAATTTCTTACACAACATACACTATATGAACAAAAGTATTGGGATGCCTGACCAATGCATCAACAGGGACTTCTAATGACATTGCATTCAAATACACAAACTTTAATATGGAATTGGTCCCCCTTCGCAGCTATAACAGCTTGCACTCTTCTTGGAAGACTTTCCATAAGATTTTGGAGTTTCTGAGGGAATGTGTGTCCATCAATACTGATAAGCATTTATTAGGTAAGTCACTGATGTTGGACGAGAAGGTCTGGCTCACAATCTCTGTTCCAGTTCATCTCAAAGGTGTTGGATGGGGCTGAGATCAGGACTCTGTGCGGGCCAGTCAAGTTCTTCCACACCGAACTCATCCAGTCATGTCTTTATGGAGCTTGCTTTGTGCACTGGGACACAGTCATGCTGGAATAGAAAAGGTGTCCCAATACTTTTGTCCACATAGTGTACCACCATTGTCCATATAGAAGTGTGTGTAGCACCCCAAAACACCACCACCATGATTCATGTGACTGTAAAATGAACTGTCATTGTAGAAATTGAACTGTACTTGCCACTGTTCTCTTCTTGCAATCAATAATGTAAGACGACAGCTGCAGATTTCTCCTGTCAAGGAAGGTCAAAAGTCATATAGATATTTGACTAATGCTTTTCTTTAGTTATCTGGTTAACTGGTTATATATTTATTAATTGCTATATATTTAATCTATTTGTGCTGTTTTAATCATTACAAAATCATGTCAGAAAACTTTACTGATCTTGGAGGAAATTGCTTATGACTGCAAAGACACACAGAGACAAGTACAAAACAAAATATAAAGTCTAAATGAGTCTAAATTCTGTAGAAAAACCTCAGTATGAAACACACTAGTCTAGATACATAAATGCTGGATATAAATACTTTAAGTAACTTACAGTTATGTGAATTACTAATAACACAAATGGTGGTTAGAAGTATGTTATTGCACTTAATAGAGATCAGTAGGATTTAAGTAATACTGACATAAGTTGTGATATTCATGTGGTGAGACTATTAAACATTAAGTTATTTGGCACCCATTTAGGAAATTTCATACGATATTGCACGATAAATGATACTGCTTTAGCACCCGATAAGAACACTGCACATCATAGCAAAATAATGCAGTGATAAACACTATGATAAGGATTTAAACCCGCTAAGAAGTTGCACAGCAAAGTAGTACCAGTATTACCTTACATTATTTTAAAGTGATTAAAACAAAAGGAAACAGGTATGACTGTACAGAGCCAAATGTAAATACGTGAAGAAATGTGTAGTTACAAGCTCTGACGGGGTGTAAATGGTGACAACAGATAAAGCAAAAAGAAGATTCAAGTAAAAGGTGTGAACAACAGTGACGTCATCTAAGTGCATTCACCACAAAAACAAAATAATGTTCAGTATTTGAAGTGTTATTGTGACAAGGTACAAAGTACAGTGTACACAATACAATGAGATACTTGGATGTTTCTCCACAGACTACATGAAATTACATTAGACAACATTAGCGCAACATTACAATACATGACACACTAATGACAAAATACAAACTATTATGGGATTTCTAACAATCTAACAGCATATAATACAACAATCAACATGAGGTAGTAAAGGTAAAGTAAAAGGAGGTAGTAAAGAGCGAGATACCAGTATAAAGTGTCACAGTGGATAGAGTGGGGATTGTAACACAGAGAATGCTTCAGCAAATCACAGATTAGTGCTAAACAAAGTGAGAGCGCAAAGTGTTGAGCATGGGAGAGATTAAATAAATGCAAATATGAGAGTGTAGAATTTAGCAGTATTATTCCATGTTAGTGTGTGTGTGGGTGTGTGTGTGGATGGTGCTGGACTAGTAGGTAGGATACTTGCCTCTGGACTAAGAGGTCATGGGTTCGAATCCTACCTTCAGTATATCGCCACTGGGTTCCTGAGCAAAACCCTTAACCACAAGTTGCTCCAGGGAGAGTGCCCCCTGTACTTAGGGAAATAAAAGTGTCTGCTAAATGCCTTAAATGTCCTCACCGTCACAGATCAGCCCACGTGACTTAGACAGTGTTTCCCACAATGCACTACGTGTCCCCCAGTGAACATGTTTTATGTGGTGTAACTTGTTTTTTGGTCTCTAAAACAGACAAAGTGCAGCATTTGTACTTTGACCTTTCTGTAGTGTTTACAACGCTATACAGACTACACAGGTGTGTAAATATTTCAGTAGCAGGTAGTAACCGTGGAGTAGAAACGTACAGTCTCTGGTTCAGCCCTGACTCCTGCCTTGATTTCCTCATCTTGTATACATTTTATTGCCTTTTATTAAAAATCAAGTGGGAAGGAACTTTGTAAGTACAAAATAGTTTATTATGTTCTGTCAGTTGACAGTTTGTGAAGTTTAAGGGAAGTTTAGTATATTAACACGAAGCAGTTATAATTCTCATAGTATGCACATAATCTGTTCAGGTTATGACTATGTTGGTTTGGGTAATTGGGTTCATAGTCATGGATTGTCAGTGAAATGTGAATAAAATTACAGTAACACTGGAGCAGAGATTTAATATTGAATTGACAACTACAAAATGAATTGCCATTTGAATGACGGGCAGAAAACCCATGAAAATTCAAGAGAGTTATCCTATTTTTTATACAAATATTTTGAAATGAAGGATTGCATCGAATTGTCAACTGCAAAATGTGTTTTCAGATTACATGCTAAAATTTAATTTTGCATTGATAGTTACAATCTTGAGCTTCATGTGCTTATAATCTTTCATACTCGGGCTTAAAACTCCGCAATATGAACCAAGCCCAATAATTCTCCTGAGAGACTAACGCTCGACCGGATATTCATCTATTCTTAACAAATCCAGAAAGCCCTCCCACTTGGTAGGGCCACAAAAAATTAGATAAAACTCGTACTATTCCTCTCCACGGAAATCTTTAGTAAAAGGCGAAAGATTTATACGAGATGAAGAGAAACAAGAGTAATACTAATTGATGTGCGGGGTCAGGACTGGACCACAGACAGTACGTTTCTACACTACGGTTACTACGGTACTAAAACATTTACACACCCGAGTCTTTGGAGCGATGTAAACTCTGCATTACGGTCTCGTGTCGTCCTTGGCCATTCTGGAGGCAAAACAAGTTAAACAACATAAAACTCTTCCACTGGGAGACACGCATTGCACTGTGGGAGGTACTGTGTCCAAGTCACGTGGGCAGAACTGTTGTGATCCGTGCTTGGGAGTATAAAATTAGTCTTACAGTACGAAAGTTATCATTACAGTACACAGTTAGTCAAAGAAAAGCGAATAGGTACGAATGCACAGAGCCAAAGAGAAATATGTAAAGGAATGAGCTGATGTATGATGTAAGCTTTAACAGGGCGTAAAACAGCTTCAAGCGAGACGTGTGAGCAACATCATTACAATAATGTTAGCATTACAGTACAAAAAGGGGTGCAAAATTTGTCTTAGTACAAAAACTGATGAAATGTAAGCATTAGAGCACAAAGAACGGTGCAAACTGAAGCCTTAAAGTACAAAAAAGTGCAAATTTAGCATTACAGCTCAAGAAGCGGTGCAAAGTTAAGTCTTAGAGTATAAACAGTGGTGCAAAGTAAGCATTACTGTTCAAAACGTGGTGAAAAGCTAGTTTTACAGCACAAAAGGGGTGTAAAGTTAGTCTTTGCGTATAAAAAGTGGTGCAGAGTTAGCATTACTGCTCAAAAAGTGGTGCAAAGCTAAACTTACAGCACAAAAAGAGGTGCAAAATCAGTCTTGCAGTACAAAACCTGGTGCAAAGTTAGCATTAAAGCACCAAAAAAACTTGTAAACTGTAGCCTTAAAGTACGAAAAGTGGTGCAAATTTAGCATTACAGCTCAAAAAGTGGTGCAAAGATAGTCTTACTGTATGTGGTGCAAAAAAGCTGTATAGTATAAAAGCAGTGCAAAAGCCTCACACTTAAAACTGTGCAAAGGTTAGCATTGCAGTACAAAAAGTCGAGCAAAGTTAGTTTAACAGTACAAAAACACTGTATAAAAGTTAGCCTCACGTTACAAAAGATGATAGATTTTGCAGATGATAGATGATAGGACTGATATCTTCTAATTCTCAAGAGGCAACAACTAAACACATGAAGGAGTCAGAGGACGGTGCTAATGAATCTGAGACTGAAACAGAAATAACAGACATTTCTCCACACAGAACTTGTCGTCACTGCCATCATGTGGCAAATCGTACATCCTGCGTGGTTTTCAGATTCTTGGTTCCTTTAACATTGAATTGATTATGAAGTCCAAACCCAGTCCTGAGCAGAAAACAGATACCGGTTCCACAGATAATTTCACCTGGAAAGGGTTGTTAGATCATCAGATGATTAGTTGTGTCAGGTGGACTTAATTCACATATAAATTGTGTTGAGTCGAATCACTGTCAATGCAAATCAGAGATAAATCACTTTCCTTCTGTACTGTGAAGTATTAAATAAATGAAACACATTATTAGTGAGGGGCATGTGATTGGTTGATGAGGCGGTGGGAAGGGCTGCATGGTGGTAATAATAATAATAATAATAATAATAATAATAATAACAACAACAACAATACATATAATATTAATATGTATAATATAATTATATTATATGGTCCTGGTGGAATGTTGTTTCATTTCCCTGTGTACTGTGTATATGGTTAAAATGACAATAAACACCTACTTGACTTACTTGACTTTACTTGATGTGTCTGACTGCTCTAGAGTGGTACATTTTACTGAGACTGCTGTACGAGTGCAATTAAAACAATGAAGAAATGGACAATAAGTAATTCATAAAAGGTTCGACTGATTTCCATACATGGCTAATTTGAACTTGGAAACTGCTTAAGGAAGCAATCGACCATAAAAATATCCCTTATTCATATTTTGCCTTGGGCAGATATGTAAAAAATTAGTTTTTCCGAACCATGGAATCTTGTCATGGTCATGTAACAAAGTTTAGACAGCATCAAGTATTAGTGAGTGTGAGAGATGTTTATAAGGATGGGTGGTTGACAGCTGGTGATTAGGGAGTTGCCCATGCAATCGGAAGGTTCGAATCCCAGGACTACCAGGGACACCGTTCAGGTACCTTTGAGCAAGGTACTGTCCCCACACACTGCCGCCCAGGGAAGCTGTCGGACGCCCCTTGCTTCACTTGGTGAATGGGTTAAATGCAAACACTAATGCAAAATATTACATCTATCTGAATAAGTGGGTGCAAAAATGTACCAAGGGCAGATACTTTCAGACAGGTGTAGAACATGATGTAGTTAAGAAATTAACATCCTACCAGACTCTGAGACATGTATAAAATTGCTGAGCAGGTCCAGTTGCCCCTTATTTTAAGATAGAAGAGAAAAAAATCGAGACTCTGAATGAGGGTACATTTTTGGGACACAGATGGGAGGAGCCTCCACCTGACTGTTCACCATATTTCCCACAAGAATGCAAGTGTATGTGTGGAATACACCAAAGGAATCTTACAGGCCTGTGATGAAAAGAGAAATACCTAGACTTTAAAATGGAGTTTGTCCTCCTTTGCAGCTGTAACAGCTTCCACTCTTCTTGGAAGGCTTTCCACAAGATTTTGGAGTTTCTGTGGGAATTTGTGCCCAATCATTCTGTAGAACATTTATGAGGTCAGAAGAGAAGGCCTTGCTCACAGTCTCTGTTACAGTTCATCCCAAAGGTGTTATTGTTGGTTTTATATTATTATTATTAGTAGTAGTAGTATTACCATGCAGCCCTTCCCACCACTCCAACCCATCATCAACCAATCACATGGCCCTCACTAATAATGTGTTTCATTTATTTAACACATCACAGTACAGAAGGAAAGTGTTTTATCGCTGATTTGTACCGACAGTTATTTGGCTCACAATTTATATGTGAATTAAGTCCACCTGACACAACTAATCATCTAATGATCTAACAACCCTTTCCAGGTGAAATTATCTGTGGAACCGGTATCTTTTTATTGCTCTGGCTCTTGAGGACCTGAGTTTGGACTAAATAATCAATTCAATGGTCAAGAATCTTTCTAAGAATACTCTGAAAACCACGCAGGATGTACGATTTGCCACATGATGGCAGTGACAACAAGTTCTGCATGGAGGAAAGTCTCTGTTATTTCTGTTTCAGTCTCAGA
This sequence comes from Hydrocynus forskahlii, assembly GCA_037974365.1. Classification (NCBI taxonomy): domain Eukaryota; kingdom Metazoa; phylum Chordata; class Actinopteri; order Characiformes; family Alestidae; genus Hydrocynus; species Hydrocynus forskahlii. Next base: position 4,589 of record JBBPCX010067195.1, on the reverse strand, counting down.
AAAGGTAGTACCATCCTCTGACTCCTTCAAGTGTTTAGTTGTTGCCTTTTGAGAATTAGAAGATATCAGTCCTGTCATCTATCATATGCAAAAGACTGTGAGACTACAGTGTTTTTGTACTGTTAAGCTAACTTTGAATAACGTTTTGTAATGCTAACTTTTGCACTGCTTTTTGTACTTTAAAGCTACAGTTTGCACCTTTTTTTGTATTTTAAGACTAACTTTGTACCATTTTTTGAGCTGTAATGCTAACTTTGCACCACTTTTTGTACTGTAAGGCTAACTTTTATATTGTCCAACATCAGTGTTGGTGTACTGGTCAGATGTCCCAATACTTTTGTCCATATAGAGTTTATATAGAAGTGGACTCAATATACTGTATGTTCATGTTTAATATGAACTCACATACTTACATGTCTCTCTAAAATGGTAAAAGCATGGTGTGCTTCACCAAATTCCGAGTGATTTTGTTAGTCAAAATAATTTTTATTTTAACCATTACTACAAATCATTACATTTGAAATAAATGTCAACTGCTTAATTTTCTAATTATATGCATTTTAGGGTTTTTACATCACAAACAATTTTATTTTGTTGTTTAGCTTGAACCTTCTGCTGAATGAAAAACAAGTTGTGCCCAAGTCCACTACAGACCTGCAGGTGATGTTTGAAACTGAAGATGACTACCAGAGCTTATAATTACTTTGGCGTTCATCCACGTAATTATTTCCCAAACCTACTTTCCATGTGCAAGATTATGTCTTGCCCACCCACAGATATTGGCCATTCTTGTGAAGAATAATAAGAGCCTGCTATGCATAGTAACTTTAGTAATGAACATCATGTAAATGTTGCTCCAGTACTGAAATTAATCTTTAATTAGAATGTACATGCAGTCTACTGTGAAGTCTTTAACTGGTGCCCACTGTAGTATTATGTTTATCTTTATATTACAGACAATAAGATAAAAGATAAGGTATATGAAATCATTTAATGTAACCTTACTGCACAGAAACATGCAAGCACGTTATTGTAAAGAAACCAATAGCTTACAGGTACTGACTGTAGTCCATCTATTTCTCTGCATCATTTATAACCCCCCCCCCAAATCAACTTCACACTGTTCATAGGATGCCACCTTTGCCACAAATGTCTGACCTGCTAGAGTTCCCCTGTTCAGCTGCTATTATTGTTAAAGGAAGCATCTAGGAGCAACAACAAGTTAGCCACGAAGCGGTGGACCACACAAACTCACAGTGGGACCACTGGGTGCTGAAATGCCCAAAAATTGCAAAGTTACAACCACTTCTGGCAGTTCCAGACTTCCTCTGGAAGAAATCCTCTGGCAGAATTGTGAGTTGGAAGCTTCATTAAATGAGTTTCCATGGCTGAGCAGCTGCACCTAAGCTTAAGACCATTATCCACAATGGCTGAAGTGGTTTAAAAAACACAGCCACTGGATGGAAACATGTTCTCTGAAGTGATAAATCATACTTCACTATTTAGCTGGCAGTTGCTAGAACCTACCAGAATGCAATGTGGTGAAGCAGGATACACACACACACACACACACACACACACACACACACACACATACACATTTGTACGCACATATGGACAAAAGTATTGGGACACACCTCTCAATTATTACATTCAGGTGCTTCAATCATACTCATTGCCACAAGTGTATAAAATCAAGCACCTAATCAACGGTGTTACTGGCTAGTCGAAGCATTTAGGAACAACAGCAACTCAGCCACGAAGCGGCAGACCATGTAAAGTCACAGAAAGCAATGTTGTAAAAGTCTCTGTTGGTGCAATGGTCAGACGTCCCAATACTTCTGTGCATATGTACATATATATCTCTCTCCTGTATGACTGCTATTGCTAAGGCTGAAGGTGAACATGAGTACAAAGCACCACTGTTATTCAAAATATCAATATCAAAATGTGGACATTTTTACTGAGTTTTGTTTAGAATTTAGCCACTGCCAGTTCCACCTGCTAGCTAAGTCTATCATTATCATAGGATGCTACCAAGACGGGTGAGTGAAGGCTAGCATGTGCTTCCTCTGAAGACGTGAGATCAGTCACTGCATTTTTTTTAACCACCACTAATGCAACATCACTGAACAGCTCAACATGTGCACAACACTAACCGACAATTCTGTTATGTTAGCCTGCATCACACTGAGTAATGGGGAAAAGGAAGGTTATCTTATCTGTTCAGAGAGAGCAAGGCCAAATATGTCTTCCTGAGATCTCCTGATAGTGTGACAACAGTTAGACATTACACTACTTAGAAGCCTTGCAGTCAACTTCTGACATGTTTGTAGGTTTCTGTACCAAACAGAGTCATAATTTATTATTATATGCCCATTTTCCAACCTCTCGTCATCCTTGGAAAGGTTTGTTATTGTGTCTTTATGAATGATAGGTAAATTGTTCCTAATCTGATTCGCTTTTTGTGCCTCACTTTACAGTTTTCAACCCACGATTTGGGTTGAAAACTCCCAAGTAAATGGGCAGAGTTTAAATGCTAGATGCATGAAAATGCTTTGGTTTTTCTGATTTTATAAACACATTGAATTCAAAGCAGGCTGTTATTGCAGCTTAGTTTTCAATTATTGACTGTATGGATTGGAGAGTGAATGGTATGGCTCTACAAATTCCTCTATTAAAAAACAAGCTTAAGTTTTCCATGACATGTGTCCTTTAAAGTTTCAATCATGAATTGTTATAAATATCTCAGTTTTGAGGCCTGCAAAGAATAGCCCATTTATTAAGAAAACCATGTATCTGTGAACAGACTAAGCAGCGATCAGGTGGTAGCTCTGGTGTTATGGTAATTAATATTAATTAATATGGTTAGTAAAAGCACAACCAGGAGTTCCTGGGATGTGAACCTTCTGATTGCTGGTTCACATCTAGGGTACTGGGCACCCCGATGATTTGTTTCTGCTCTGAGGCAGCAAAAGGCATCATAAAAAATTCAGAAGGTCAGAAAACAGAACGCATAAGAATAAAACAGCTTTCCTTCATTTTTTTCTGATCATTTCAGTGTAAAATAAACTGCAGTGTTTGTAGTATTGTAAAGGGACTGTTCCGATTTCCTTTATTGTGACTAATATCCAGTAAATGTACATGGAATACAGTTAATACTGGAACAACATTTAATACAGTAACCAATTAAAATGCTTTGTCAATGCAGCATGATTTTTTTTGGCGTTGTCCAAAATGTCTTGGTATGCTGAAGCATTAAGATTGTCTTTCACTAGAAGTAAGGGGCACTGAAAAACAGGTTTGTCCCAATACTTTTGTCCATATAGTGGATCACCAAGGAAGTCATTAACTTTCAAATAGATCGCCACTAGTTGACTAAAATTGATAGCCAAGAGCCAAAGCTTTTTTGGGCGGTTAGAACATTTTAAAGGAACATTTTGAAGGAAACCCAGTGTATTTGTATGTACGTATTATGTACGCAATGCCATATTGCAGTACATTGGGAAAACAAATTGCATTTTACCATAGCCATAATTACTCTCCAGATATGAGTTTTAAATAATTCGATAAAATTCACAAGTGCATTACTAAATAGCTGCCAGCTGAAATCAGGCCAAGCTGGAGTTTGATAGATTGCTGAAATATTGCTACTTCAAAGTGCACCCATTGCTAATATAACAAGTGTTCAGGTCTGCACACATAACTTCTATTAAATCCATCAAAAGTCTGGCTGAGGAATGGGATGGCGTAGCATCTACACATGAGCCTAAGGTCACCATGCCTACTGCCATGTGTCTTCTAGAGGGATTTAAAGCCCCCCAGTATTGGGCTATGAGAACTGTGTTCTCTGGAGTGATGGAGCACATCGTGAGTGGCATTTGTGATCCTGAACTAATCCTCCAACATCAGTACCTCACTAATGCTCTTGTGACTGAATGCAACCAAATCCTCACAGCAGTGTTCCAACATTGAAAGCCTTCTCAGAAGAGTAGAGCCTTCTCAGAGAGTAGAGAGTATCTGTCATGATACTGTACTCATTCAAACAAGTACTGTAGCGGCTTTGTCATCTGCACTACATGTTGCACTTGTTTTTGTCTTATTTTTTTGCGCTCTTTTTGGCCTGTCTGCCCTTGTGTCCTTGTGGTGTTCTGTTCTGTTCTTTTGTTGGACTATGGTCCTGGAGCAACGTTGTTTTGTTACACTGTGTTCTATGTGTATATGGTTAAACTGACAATAAACCTACCTGACTTGATTAAAATCCTTGATTTCAGAAGAAAGCTTTTAGATAAGATAAGATAACCCTTTATTAGCCCCACAAGTGTGAAATTTGCATTGTTATGGCAGCAACTGGACAGAACAAGAGAAGAAAGAAGCAGCATAACCAATAGAATAAAAGCTAAACAGCAGCACAATATAACATAAAAAGTACAGAATGCAAATAATAAATATAAAAATGGAAGTTTGTGTGTATGTATAGGAATATATATATTTATATATACACAGTATACATATATTAATATACATATACACATACATGTATAAATATATGTTTATATGTACACATTGGATATTTGGGGAGATATATA
>JBBPCX010067194.1:0-13577 GCA_037974365.1 Hydrocynus forskahlii | reverse complement strand
GATCTTTCAGTTGTTCTTGCCATAATGTGGAGTAGAACTGTAGTGGAATAGGATTACTAACTGTGTACCAACCCCACCATCACAACTGATGATCCCAAACGCATTAAGAAGGCAAGAAATTCCACTAATGATTTCTTGACGAAGAACACCTGTAAATTAGATACCATTCCGGGTCGAAACCTCATGAATCTGACTGAAAAAATGCCAAGAGTGTGTAAAGCTGTCATCAGAGCAATAGGTGATGTTTTCAGTATTAATCTACAGTGTAGTCAATAATAAAAACAAAGGAAATAATTGAATTAGAAGGTGCGTCCAAACCTTTGACTGGTAGTGTATGTTCAGAGAGGTTTGAAACATTTCTCAGTCCAAATTAAATGATGTGCAAAAAAGTAGTGAAAGCCTTTCTGTTTACATGACCCGTACCATATTCTATATACATGGTATGAGAGCAGCACCACTTTAGCTAACTACTAAAACATTGTTGCCACCTGCTGGATGAATTTTTAACTACAGAAAAAGAAAAAAAAAACGTTATCGCGTCAACGTGTTATTTAATTAACGCCGACAATTATTATATTGTGCGTTAGTGCATTTTTATAATCTCTTAATTTGAAAGTTCGTTTTTCTGTGCTTGACCGCTTCACCTCACCCTAACAGGGACACTCGCTGCTGAACATACTGACTGCTTCTGCTGATCCCTGATTTAAAAAAAAGTTTCTGCTGGTACCTGTTCAGGAAAATCAAAAGCTATAATGGTTTCAGTGCCCATGCTCTGAACTCTGAGGGTACCTTGTTTTTATATTACAAACTAGATAAAACATGAATGCCCTGCAGTGGCAAATAGCTAGGTTTGGTTTTATATTTGATTTGATTACATTAATGTTTAAGTTGAGATTTCTAGAAATATTTGGACTGCAGCTGTGTAACTGTGTTAAAGGGTACACTGCTGTCAAAAAGCTCATTTGTTTAAAGTGTTTGCAAACCAAATGTTATTGCACTTTTGCTTATATAGCAGTACTTTTAAAATAATTCATTAACAATGAGATGAATTGTGATATGTATATATACAGTAAACCCCCGCGATAAGCATTCCAAGAGCACCCGAATTTTCGTGTCGAAACACACCCTAGCCTAAGAACCTAGCCTACAACATAAAAAACTCTTTTTCACAGAAAAGGGAAAAGGACATAAATATATTGTGCTCTAGTAACAGAAAATAGTGTAAAAAGTTAATTCAGAAGCCATGATAAAGGCTAAAAAGGCACCAAACACAGCAACATGAACGGAACACTTGCACTTAGATGAGTGTACTCCCTCACTCATACGCCGCGTTTCTGCATATTCTGCATATTCTTCCGCCGCACACCACTAAAACTGTAAACTCTCCGGGCCAGCCACAAAATTAATGTGAATACAACAATTGTCTGTCAGTGTAAGTGGAACATTTCCAGTCCTCTAGGATTTGTAGCTACTATGAATTGGTTTGGCTAATTTAAGAATTTGAGAGGAACCAAACATATTGTAACCTCCTCTCCAATTAGCAATAGTTTTATTTTTTCATAAACACCAAAGTGGTTTTACAATGAAAAAAACCACATTTACTGTTCATATAAAACAATTTGAAACAATTATCCTGTCTGACCTAAGAAGCTGCACAAAACTGTTAAGCAGGGAAAGTGTTCATTGTCTATCTTCATTGTTTTCAAAATCTTATTTGCAGCCCCTCCACCGCCTCCTCCATTGAGTGAGAGTGCAAAGGCCTTCCTCTCCGCTCTGGATAACAGCAGTGAGGAAGAGCTCAGTTTACAGCTGCAAGACAGGATGCAGTTCAGCAAGGGGGCAGTAGCCTGCATGGTCTGCATCTTTGACCGCTTGCACAACTCTATTGAGGATCTGTGTACTCGTGCACAAACAGCAGGTAAGTAGACACTGGTTTACTTAAAAGAGAACAGACACGTTTTATTATTTAATAGTGTTACACTGTTCTGTGTTATGCTGGAGGTTCAAGAAAAAGTTTTTACCATCAAATAAATTTCAGAGAACAAAACAAGGAAAATGCATACTAGGAATGTTTTTGAGCAGTTTTTGAACAGAGGGAGGACTCTGTACCCCAAAAATAACAGACAACACAGTTTTAGTAACGATCAGACCATATTATCACTCTTTAACTAGGTAAGGATCTGGACAGACTGTGCAGTGCCAATATTAGTCATGCCTCCACTAAGCTAAATCACTGCAGATAAATCAAGTTTTGTCGCTTCTGTAATAAAATCATTCTATAGCTAATATCCAGATCTACACAGCAAAATGTAATGATGCTCTTGTTTATTTAGAGGGCTTGAAAATGGATACAGATATGTTTACATTTAAAAGCGTTGTTTTGAACCTCTTTTATGACACAACTAGAACTTCTGTTTTATGGATTTTTTAAAAGTATGGTCGTAACTATAAATATTGACGTACATTGTGAATGAAGTGCATAGACCAAATGAATGGAGCGAAGGTTCTGAATCTTTATAGCTGATTTTTCTAAGACAGCTTCTTGTGCAGACTTTGTTACAGCAATCGCACCAACCTGCTTCACATAAGAAACAGACATTCGTAAATACTGAGATGCTCATTTTAACTCCAGTAAATGTTTTACTAATACTAAAATATTATTGTCTTTATTTCTCTATTAGTTTGTGAAGACGAAAGCCTACGAGAGATTATTGCTACAAACTGCACACTTCTAGAAGAAAATAATAGATTACACGACCTGGCTTCCTCCCTGCAGGGGAGACACCACAAAATGTCATTGGAGGTACTCATTAGTTGTCCTCAGAAAGGTCACTGACTCTTTAAATGTTTGAATTCCGAATGGAATTGATTTAATAAAATAATCATATGCTACTAGTGCTCAGGACATCAGTATGTCCTGTACTTAATATTCGTGAAACCCTGCAGATGTTTTGCAACCAAAAATGCAGTAATTTAAGACTTTGCTCTTTTATGTTGCCTTCATTTAAGATTGCTGTCTCTGATTTTGTCCCTGCAGTATAATGAACTGGTGGACAAAGTGACAAGCTCTGAGACGAAGGTGTCTGAAATGGAAACTGCCGTGGAGGACCTGCAGTGGGACATTGAGAAACTCCGCAAAAGAGAACAGAAGCTCAATAAGCACCTAGCAGAGGCTCTTGAGCAGGTCAGCTTTGACATTGTGTGCATGGAATCAAATACTGCAGGGTGCTGCTAAGACCAGGAACTTCAAGAGAACATCAATAGTATGTTCTTGCAAATTAAGGCTCACAGGGTATGACTGAAAATAAGGCAGATATGCAGACAGTAGCATATTTGGTGAATGTCTCCCCAGTGCGTAACTGGTTATTTACAACACAACCATGCCATGCCTGGTTGTACCATATCCTGTTGATACATTGGTGAATACGTCAAGTATGCCTCAAATGGAAATTGGCTTCTTACGTGAAACTGCCGAATCATTTCATTCGTCTTTTATCTTTCATCTTGTTTTTTGTCTGTTTTGATAGAACTGATTGATGGATAGAGTAATGTAAACATTTGTAATCCTTTCCCTGGTCTGTAGAATGCATATGCTTGACTTTTTGCTGACATGCAATGGAACCAAAGAGAAATCATTTATTGAAATTTAAAGTGAATTTAAATGGTGGTTTAAAAGATGCATTACAAAAGAGCGAATTAACAAAATATTTGCATGTGTTCTAATTTCCAGCTGAATTCAGGCTACTATGCCACTGGCAGCTCTGGCGGTCTACCTGGTGGTCAGATTACCCTCAACATACAGAAGGTAATGTTTGACATGGGCTTTAAAGTAATGAATTGAACTATTAGAAATACAGATAAATGTGTATATTTTTGAAATACTAATACGCATTTTTGCACTTAATTCTCTTGTCAGTTTGAGTCGCTTAACGCAGAGCTGGAGCAGAACCAGGAGTTGGCTAATAGCCGTATGGCGGAGCTGGAGAAATTGCAACAGGAGCTTCAAGAGGCAGTAAGGGAAAGTGAGAAACTGAAGGTACTGGAGTCTTGTGAGTGAATAAAATATCACTTCCATTTTCTTTTGGTTATGCTCTAGAAGTAGTGAGTCGTTCATTAGATGCGGCATAGTCTCCTGTCACTGCATGATTTTAGTTGCATTTATTACCTTGTTTCATGTGTACATTGTTTTTGGGCTGCATATTATGGACCGAAAAGATACCTCACAGTCAGAGTGGAATCCTTTTTGGCCTTTAGAGAAGGAAAAATGTTAATTACAGGGTTCCTATGGGTCAGGGAATTTCTGGAATATCAGGGAATTTTAGTAAAGGCATTTCCAGACAGGGAAAGTCAGGGAATTGGATCATTTGGGTGCCAAGTAAGGGAATTATCAGGGAATTTTGTTAATAGCAAATAGTGCAGTAGCCAAAACCTGATGTGTATTTACGCATCTTTGTTCTCAGTGAATGTTTTTGTCTTGCTCAAAACCTCTCTAAAACATTCTAGAACGCAAAATCTTTGCGAAGTCTGTGTCCACATATGTCCTTACACTCGCTAACTTACGAAACATGCCAGGCAAGTGTAAATTTGGCTTGAAAATGAAGAATTTAAGGACTGGCTCACCCAAAGTGATGATGAGAGAAGAGCAAAATGCAAAGTATGTAAATCTGTCATACCTCTCTCCAATATGGGAGAGCGTGCACTTACGAGGCATGCGACTGGGAAAAAACATGTTGCGGAAATTAAGACCCTGAAAAGATCCACCTCGTCTCAACTTCCCATCACTGCGCTTCTCCAGTTGTCTACATCAAGCAGCTTTATAGCATATAGAGCTGCTTTGTTCAGAATGGCCCATTTTACCGTGGCCATTTCTAAATAAAACATGCATGTAGAGGATGTCAGAGATGGAGTTGAGGTTTTGGTATGGTCCATTCAACATGCCAAGCTGCCTATATTCAACAACAATGACGTAAATGCAGTTTTTAATTCTATAACCCCTTTAAATGCCCTTTTCTACTCAGCATCCAAATGTTATATTGGACATTTCTTTATATGGGAGGTCATGGAAATTATGCTTTTTGGTCAGGGAAAGTCATGGAAAAGTCAGGGAATTTTATGTCTGACTTAGGGTGGGAACCCTGTAATTATTTTTCAAAATTATTACAGTTTTATTCTTTTTTCATTCTTTATTTCATCCTTATTTCAGTCTGAATAAAGGGTTACATTCTTAATACACCCAAATGAAAATTGTCCAGTGAGAAATTCATCCTCCGTGGTATATAAGCAGAGACAGCTAACTAGGTTCTCCCACTGGTTAGGTCTCACAGTTTGATTTACAGTGGATGGGACCAACATGTCTATTACGATTGGATAAAAGCAGCAGCAGCTTATGAAAAACTATCATCACTTAAAGCTGTCATCACTGAAAAACTGTTAGTGCTTAAATGTGGTAATAAATCTGTTACATGTGTAAAATAAAAATGCAATGTGTGTTGTGAGTCTCTAAATATCTGTTCAATTTAGAGTCGTTATATAGGTTCATATAAAATTGCTTAGTGCTAACAGACTACTAGGAATTCCGTAATGATGCTAGCATAAATTAGTATTATTGTAGAGGTAAGCTTTTCCCTCATGTTTTGACAGCATTTTGACTTATGTTTTTGTAAGATGGACCTTCGGAACATTCCGGAGGAAGTGGTGAAGGAGACTCCAGAATACAAGTGCCTCCAGTCCCAGTTCTCTCTGCTGTACAACGAATCTCTGGGGGTAAAGACCCAGCTGGATGAGGCCAGGGCTCTACTGCTTACTGCAAAGAATGCCCACCTGCGGCAGATAGAGCACATGGAGGTTAACATCATCATACATATATGTATATATGTGTGTGTGTGTATATGTGTGTATATATATATATATATATATATTAGGGATGCACCGAAATGATTTTTTGGACCGAAAACCGAAAATGAGGAAACACTTGGCCGAAAACCGAAAGAAATTATTATTAAATTATTAAAAATTATTAAATTATTAAAAGAATACATCTGTTACAAAACTATGAAAATATTTATTTAGCATTCAAACAATTCACAATATAAAATAACATTTGAAATAAAATATTTTACTTGGCCCCACTCATGAATAGCCTAAGGGTGTTTTCACATAATTGTCCTCTTTAAAGGAACCGAACTCAGTCCTCTAGAAGTGGTCCAAAAAGTGGACCAACAGAAAAGGAACTCAGCATTTTCTGTTCAGGGTGTGAGTTCATTTGAAAGGGACTCGGTTCTCTTTCTGCCTTCTCTTCAGCTCAGATGGAGCCTCAGTTCTTTTTCTGTTCACAATTTAGTTCCTCATCCAGCCTGCCACCATTCTTAAGATTTTTCTCCACATAAGAGTAGATGATTAAAAGCTCTACCAAACATCTACCCTTTCCACAAAGATCTCTGCTACCATCGTTCTTCAGCTTCTTTATCGTTCTTCAGCTGATGGAGAACAAGAATGCTTGGAGTCTGTGCAGCTTGGTAGAGAAACTTGATCTTGACAAGAATCTCTAAGTCCCTTTATTTATGTATTTATTGGGTTTTTTATTTTCTATGATAATTTATTCATTTATTCGTATTTTTTAATTTTTTTCTTTATTTTCGGTTGTTTCCCGCATAGACATATATGGTTTACCACGTGATCTACGGTAAGCCCAGAGGGCAAAAACAGTCGAATCGAAACCCGCGAGTTAAGCGAACCGTGCCGCGGACTCAAAGTTTCAGAGGGGTCTGAGTTCGTTTGACGTGTTCACATATACGCAAAAAATGCTGACTAATCGATCTGAGTTCGCGTGCAGACTGCGGTTGCGTCATCATTGCGTCATCACTGTTTCGGTCGAAAACATTTAGGCCGAAACCGAAAATGCATATTATATATATATAGATAGATAGAGAGAGAGAGAGAGAGAGAGAGAGAGAGAGATATCTTTTGTGTCTATCAGAGTGCTTGGGAACATTAGTTAAACCCCCTTTACCCGATTGTACATCTTGATTAGACCCTCACTGTACAAATGAATGTTTACTCTGCTCCCAATTATTACTTTCAAGGATTTTTCTAACCCAGAAATGTGAGTGTTTAGAGCAACATATGAATTAAGATTTTATCGCTGCTCACAGGGTCGACGTACTTATTTACCCAGTCAGACCTGTAATTATGTTGTTTTAGTTGTTGTAATTGTGAGTTTCATATTTCAAAGTTAGATGGGTATTCGCTTAGAGGCCTACGTGCAGTGCAACCAGTGCTTTTATTTACCTTTGAGCAGGAGAGGGTGTGTAAAGCACAGTGGCCTAGTTTTATGGCAGGTTTAATGCTGGACTGTGTAGATAAGTAATGTAGAGTTTCTAAGTAGGAAGCTTATGTCATACAGTAAATGTCATTAGTGCATCATAGTTATACACACATGATTTTTGTTCATGATGTGGAAGTGGGTTGGCCAATTACCATCCAACACGTCTTGCGTGACCTTAACTTTTAAGATACCAACTGTAACCCTTTATTTGCAAGCCTAAAACATTTAAATTATGTATTATACATATAATTTACTCTGTCTGAAATCTGCACTCTAAAAATGCAATGCCCTAGAAGAATAATTTGAAAACCATTTTTGTAAAAATGAGTGAGTAGACCTATTAAAGGTATAAAGAGTCTTTGCCAGACAGTCTAAAAGCCTATCTTCTTAAAGGATGTACCCCTCAGTTCAAAAATAATTATTGGTTCTGACTCTCCTAGACACACACAGTGCCAAAATAATTTCAATGATTAGGTCTGTGCCAAAAAAGCCAAGTGCAAGTACACCAAATGTTTTTGGCCCATCACAATAATCTTCATATTGTATAAAACGATGAAGTGAGTTCTAGCCTGTCACCTGACCTCCAATGTGGTCATCAATACTGGGTCCACTTTAGTTTGCATACACACGTGACAGAGGCAAAGACAAGGCTGTGGTGATTGTGCTTAATGTAGTTATGAAACATCTCATGCATCTTAAAGGAATTTCATTCTTGTAATTCAGCTCAGCTTTTAATTCAGCAAGGACATATATTCTCCAGAAAAGGCCAATTAATCTTCATTCAGGTTCAGTTCTCTGGATCAGACGCTTCTTTTCTGCCGCTCACTGAGAGTCTATGCCAGATGAGCTCACTGTGCAGGATGCCCACCAGGATGTGTACTTTCCTCAGTGCTGTTGTCTTTTTTCAATCAATTGTTGATAAATGAGAAATGATCTTAGATTGATGATGACATGACCTACAAGAAACAGTCCATTTTGACGAAGATGCTCATCAGGTCCACAGTAATGGGGGTTTTCCACTGACTGGTACAAGCTTGGTTCGGTTCAGTTCGGTTCTACTCTGTTCAGTCCGAGTCTCAGACTTGAGTCCCCATCTCTGGCTAACACTCACTGTCAGAACACTGAGGCAGAGAAAGCAGTATCCTGAGGTACTTTAAAAATGCCGGGCAACTTGTCTGGGTTCAGACACATCATCATTTAGTACACGTCATCGTTTAGTATCGAGTCAGCACGCTTGGAACCTAAGGTGCTAAGGTGGTACCAAGAATGGTACCGGGCACCAGGTACCAGGTACGCAAAAAAAAGCTGGTACCAGTCATAAGGTCCTTCAAACATGTCACACTGACAAACTAGAAATCAATGTGGCCAAGACAAAAGATCTAATTAACTACAAGAAACAGCTCTGAAAGAGCCAGTTTCACTTTGAACACACTGACATTATGGAAAACTTCAATTGTCTTAGTTAAGTTCTTGGCTCCCAGGTGAACTTCTCTGAACATACAGAATGTTTTCAGAAAAGCTGTACTTTCTCCTGTGAATATTTCCAGTTCTTGCTGTTGAGTTTTGAACAAACTTGTAGTGGGACAGTGTAAAAATGGAAAAGTCCCATAATCAGCTGGGAGCAGTCAGCGTGGGCTGGGAACAGTGGAACAGAGAGGGCGAGCTGAAGGCCTGCTTTGTCTTTCACAGAAGAAAAAACCCTGCAGATCAGATGGAGAGATGGCATGTACAGCATGGTGCTTTCTTTCTTTGGTTTAAAGTCTATGTCTTGTGCTCATCAGAAAAAGAGTATGTTCTTTTTGAACACTGAACAGCTGCGACACAGTGATCTATATGCTGTACTGGCATGTTAGATTTTGATAAGTCATTGTAATCTGGGAGTGTTTTCATGGAGAACTTTTTATCAGCTTCTCATACAGAATCTATTTCATACAGAATCCACTTCACTTGACTTTACTTTACTTTAGCTATAGCTGTTGCTTTTTGCTGAGGAACATGTGTGTCCATCATAAAAGTCTCTCACAAGAGCATAAGCTGTATGATCATGTCAGCAAAAGTCCCAGTATATATATGTCTTGTTGGTCCGTTAAGGGTTAAAACAAAATTGAGCCTTTCAATGTCATGATAAAGTGAAGACACACCTTCTGGCCTCCACCCATTCACACACGGCAGGTGTTCACTGGTACCTGGTGGCCGCCTCAGGAAATAAGACCAGCCTCATCTAACAGTAAGTTTGTTACATTTTTTACAAAACTGCAACCTTTATGATTCCATTTGTTAAAAAAACTTGCTTTATGTATGTATCATTAATTGTCATGTGCATCACTAGTTTTTGTGGTTTTCTGAAGTCCATTTTCAGGGACTATACAATCTGCTATTCTGACTTTTTTTCCCTTAAAATAATTAAAGTTCACAAATGATCCAATTTCTACAACTAAACTTTTAACCAATCTAGGCTGGCATTACTCATGCTTTGCCAAAGGAATAGACTGCCACTGCATTGTGCATACATGAACTTTGATCAGCAAACCGCTCAATCGTATTTCCTGCATCCACCCATTAAGCACAGAATTATGGCCTGGAAGGTTTATTTTGAAGATCTCAGGGGGGGTTGCTCCTCACTAAGTCCCTTGTTTTTGCTGTGTGATTGCTGTTTTGCTCATGCATAAATTAAGCCAGGATTTTAGGATTATTCTAGACTGGTCTTGGGTTATAGAGTTTTTTTAAATGGAGAAGTACCATAAACAGATTGATTTAATCCAGGTTTATTCTAATCTGTATCTGAAGAACTCCTTGTTGTCATGGACAATGAATATGTCTAAATGCCAGATCATTTAAAGTAGGTCGATGTAGTGTGAGTGTATGCAATACACGGACTGCAGAGGTTAAGTCAAAGTCAAACACTGGCATGTTACTCTGACCTCTTGTTGGCAGTAATACAATAGGCCTAACACATTCAGAGAAACACTGACTTGATCAGAGGTAAATGTAGCTACCAAAAATAATTATTAAAGCAATACACTTAGGGATCCTGAGTGGTGTAACTGTCTAGTGGTGTGACTGTCGAAATGTTGGCTCTGTTATCAGGACACTGCAGTGCTGCAAACATCCAGCGCAAAGGCACTCCAAAGAGCACAGTTTTTTGCCCCTCTCTGAGTGGGTAGGATGCCGCTTCCCCCCATCACTCAGGTCAATATGTTAGCTAGCTTATGCATCTATTACCAGATGTAACAGAATTGTGGGTTACTGGTCACCTCCAAGCATGTTGAGCTGTCCAGTGATGCATTAACAAGATGGGGTTTAGCCTCACAGTGTCAAAGCTATGGTGTAACTGGTGGAGAACTAACTAGTGAGAGGAACTGGAGAGGACTAAATTGATCAGAACAATCCAATATATACATTAAAGCTAGCTATCAATACAGAACAAACCTACGATTTACGTTATATAAACGCTGTATAAAAGAATATAGATCAATTAATTATAGTTATAAATTATGATCTCAGACGCTAGAAATAAAAAAGTGTGAAATTCAACTCCAAATAAGCAATTAGATATGTAAAAATGGGTGCCTAAAATAGAACTGAGAAAAGTAGTTACAATATATTATCATTTAGAAAAGCACACGCCTGTAAGATGCAAGTAATAAACTAATCATAACCCAATAATTCACTTCAGTAACCTCCCCACTAGTCCCCGATGGTGAGGTGCCGCGCACTTTGCCTTTAGCTCTTCTGCGCATGTGCGGATGTGTAAAGTTTGCGGTCATTTTCTGTTCAGTGGTTGAGAGAAATTTAATCACTTCAGTAAATTACTTTCTTATTTATTTTCATAAAACAGCTTCCCAGACATAACTGAAACACCATCATACCCCCCTTTTTCCATAGCCTACTTATGTACTTCTGACAAACATCCACGGTTCAACATAGTGCAGAACTTCAACATAGTCATACAAGTCCTCATTAGTCACACAAGATAGTCTCGTTAGCAGCATGATGGACATGTGTCTGCTTTCCCTCTGCTGCTAACACGTGGACCCCATCTGAGAATTCCATGCAAATACTAAGAGCTCCCTCCTTTACCCATAGCAGAGTATTTCTTCTCAAATTAAACAAGCTGGCTTTGTACTGGATTAAGAGAGAGGAGTGACAAACTGCACGTAGGGGCTCTGGACTCACTAGCTAAGCAGATCTCGGTTTTCAAGCACACCGCACACATTCACCGCATCCTACAGCACATTATTTATTTTCCCACCCGTATTCCGCAAACCACGCCTTTAGAGCTTGGATTGGCTGGCAGTCCATACTCTCGTATAATTTCTCACTTATTTGTAATTTTGCTCTTTCACATGAATAAACACATGTTTTATGCACGCCTCTAAGCAGAGAAGCCCTGAAAAAACTGCAAGTCTAACACTGCTAGGCAACATACACTATATGGACAAAAGGATTTGGACGCACCTCTTAATTATGAAATTCAGGTAGCCCCTTTCTTCCAGTGAAGGGTAATGCTTATGCTTCAGCAAACCAAGACATTTGGACAACGCCATACTTCCAACTTTGTGGAAATTTGGGGGAAAACGTTTTCTATTCGAGCATGATCTGTGCCCCAGTGCACAAAGCAAGGTGTATAAAGGCATGGTTGGATGAGTGTGGTGTGGAATAACTTGACTGACCCGGACAGAGCCCTGACCTCAACCCCAATTAGAATGAATGGGCACAAATTCTCACATAAACAATCCAAAATATTGTGGAAAGCATCCCAAGAAGAGTGGGAGCTGTTATAGCTGCAAAAGGGGGACCAAACTCCATATTCAAGTATGAATTTGAATGCAATGTCACTTAAGTCCCTGCTGGTGGAATGGTAAGGCGTCCCAATACTGTTGTCCATATAGTGTATCTTGAGGAACATGGATAGTGGGCACTTCACTGGTTCTTCTTGGACCGCAGACTATGATGAGCTGAAAAACGTAAAAGTTGTATTTGTTCTTCTAGTGTAGGCCTACATAAAGGGCATAGATAAACTTTCTTTCTGAATGCAATGTGATTAAAGTCACTGTTGGTATAACGGCAAGGCGTCCCAATAATTCTGTCCATTTAGTGTAGTGGCGAGGCGTTTTGTTCCTCGCAGCCCAGCGTTCTTGCGCTATGATTGGCTAGTATACCCCTCTTGCTCTTTAATTGGCTAGTACTTTTCCTTCTTGCGCTATGATTGGCTAGTAGTATTAACTTCTTGGGCTGTGATTGGATAGTGGTATTCCCTATGCACTAGAGGTTTATACTCATAACCAACCCAGCCAAACCAGTGCAGATGGTTGAACTTGACTGAAAACGGGTGGGAAAAGAAACAACACCCCCCTCCCTCTTCCTTCAACGTATTCCATTCTTTCAGACGGACCCCAGACTCCGAGAAGCCTTTACAGCCTGCGTTTCCCAGCACTGTGTGGAAATATAATGGCAAGCAGCTTCGCCAGGATTTTGTCCTCTAAGAGGAACGTGGGCATCCTGTCTCTGGTGGGTGCTGGCTCTCTCACCGTGGGGCTCCTGCTGCACAGGGAGCAGCATGTTAACGCAGGGGCACAAGTCCGGAGAGTGTATCCAGCCAGGTGAGCAACTTCAGCCAGTGGTCCTGCACATTATCTAGGGGCCGCAAAACACAGGTATTTTTTGTCTGTTCACAAATCACATGGTTTTACCCCTTTTTTGTACACATTTCAATTAATACGAATAGGGAATGCTTCAGCAAAATGCCCTTTTTGTGCACAAAAGCATGTTATTTTTGCCATATGGTTGGACGCATTATAGTGAATGAATGGAATGGAGTGGATGTGTGTTCCTGGGTCCTATAGAATGATCTAGATCGCCCTCTGCAGCCGTATGTCTCAGATCTAATGCAAATTCCTCTGTAGGGTTGGAGGACTCCATACTGCAGCAGGCTGATGTCACGACGTCCAAGGCACTGCTATGATCTGATTATTATACGCCATTTGGCCAGTCCCTGCACGTGTTAATCTATATATGTATTCCGTAACTGAGTATTAAAAGGATGTTAATCCTTTTTTGTGAATTGCATTTTGCCAGTTGCTATGCAATCACCATCCATATGCACCTGCTTGGTGCCTATACAGTTGTGCTCATAAGTTTACATACCCTGGCAGAATTTTTCAGAGAATATGAATACACAAAAACTTTTCTTTCACTCATGGTTAGTGGTTGGCTGAAGCCATTTATTGTCAAACAACTGTGTTCACTCTTT
>JBBPCX010067193.1:0-13577 GCA_037974365.1 Hydrocynus forskahlii | reverse complement strand
CCTCTCTACCTCACTGTACCTCAGCTGCCTCTCTACCTCACTGTACCTCAGCTGCCTCTCTACCTCACTGTACCTCACCTGCCTCTCTACCTCACTGTACCTCAGCTGCCTCACTACCTCACTGTATCTCAGCTGCCTCTCTACCTCACTGTATCTCAGCTGCCTCTCTACCTCACTGTATCTCAGCTGCTTCTCTACCTCACAACCTCACTGTACCTCATCTGTCATTCAAATCTATACCAGTAAATGAGCACACTGCGCTTTATAGCACATAAACATTTTATTCTGTTACTTTTTTGCACACTGTACAGATCTTGCTTCTGTTTGTATTGTTTTTTTTTATTTGGAATATACCTCTTTTTTCAGTTTATTTTCATCACACCCCTCTGGTACACACAGCAATGCTTCATCTCTAATTATCAACTACAAGGAGTGACTGTGTGATGAAGTCAGTCCTTGTAGTTGTGTCAGTGTCAAAACAGCGATCATTGTTCTTAATGAGCTATTTTATCATGAAAGATTAGAGGAGTCTTTTACAGATTATATAATTACATGCCATCCTGTATGTATTTAAAGCTTAACTTGAGGCAGGTTGGTAATTACATAAGAGATAAAGGTGTTCAGAGAGTGGTTTAATTATGTTTTGTTGAGTGGTCCCTAACTGTGTGTGTATATGAGGGGGATTGCTTCCCTGCTGACTTCATCACACAGTTACTCCTTGTAGTTGATAATTAGAGATGAAGCATTGCTGTGTGTGCCAGAGATGTTCCGACCGAGAGTTTTCTCTGGATTTACCTGGATAAACGTTCTGACTCATTACAGTGTGTGGTTATAAAGGGCGGGTCAGGGTGGATCCCATAGCCACTGGAAGTCTGACTGTCTGTGTTAAAAGCCCTACAGCAAGCATTTAGTAGAAATGATCAAAATACATAAGGAACAGAACATAAGAGGGGTGTGTTAGCTTAAATAACATCATGGCTGTGATTCAGTCGCAGTAAATATTCACATTACTGCTGATGAGGTCACTACACACAGTGAAGAGAAGCTGCTGGGAAAACAGATCGGTTCTCCCTCTCTGCTGTAAAAGGAATGCTTGTTTATGGGCCAAATATAAACACCCCCCAAAAAATTGAGAAATAACAGAAATGCTGAGGTGTTCTCTGCTTTCCTGCAACAGTATCCACTTTATGGGCTGTGGCAAGATCCTTTGTGCGTAAGCATCCATGTAAAAGTTTTATTTTATAACTAATAAAACCTGATCTGTGCGATTGGATCCATTACTTCGTAGATGGGCGGAGCTAAGTTGGAGCAGGAATGTGTGTAACTCATGTTTAGTCTTTATGAAATAAAATGAGTGAAATGAAACTAAACACACCCTGAGTAAGAACAGTCTAGTTGAATTACGTCTCAGCTGAGCAGCTCATTAAGAGGAGCGGATAGCTAACAGGCAAACGGGCTCCTTCGGTAACACTGAGAGGCTTTAGGTCGAGATCATTTCTGAAATAATGTTACATGTTCTCAATGTCTTACCACTTCAGATCCTCTTGTTACTGCAAATATCTTTGTTTTACACAACAGGGTTGTTTTCACAAACAGTTTTAGGAGTTTTATTCATTTTTGTAGCTCACACTAAGTTATGTTATATTCTAAACGGCGTTCACAAGTCCTCTCCACCCGAATGAAGAGTTTCGGCTGACTTCTAGTGTTAGCAACATTAGCCTCATAGCTCCCATTCTAATCTAAATAAGCAAAGTCTGGACTCCAAACATGTCTTGGCTGATCGACCACATCGAGGGTCAGTGGAACACTATGCACAGCTAATTTTGCGCTGAACTGTTGTTTTTTTTTCAAGCCTCGCCGCGGCCTCCTTACGTGTATTCTTGTTACGAGATAACGTCTGGCTGTGCGTGTTGTGTGTTGTGAAGAACTGTATCACGTGGGTTGGTCTAAGTTGGTCGGAGCTCACCGAGCCTTAATAAGGCCCAGGGTTATATTTACACACTCAGAACAGCATTGAGCTCTTCCAAAAATACAGAACAGAAAACAGTCTCCACCGCTGCTCAGTTGCTCCTCGAATAGTGTGTTTATTCTGCCACTGTCCAGTAAACAGTGAGGGACGGAGATGTAAACATGCTCAGACGTGTCAAATCTGAAGCCTTTCTGAAAGCTCCAGGCTTGAGCTTCAGCCTGGCTCGTGTGTGTGTTTGTTATAAAAGCGCTCGGCTTGTTAAACGCTTAGCACTTGAAGACGTCCCAGCCGGCCTGGGAGCCAAGAACAATAGACCTTCAGAGGTCTGGACTTCACCCAAGAGAAATATTCCCTCAGGAGTCTCACACCTACTCCACTGTGTGTTTGTTTCCGTGTCCCGGGGGCTTTCTGTGGTTGTGGTGGGAGATTTCTGACAATGCAGACCGCCCATGGTGGATGTGCACTAAATTTATCAGTGTGTCTCTCATCGGTACATAACACACTCCCTCTGGAAGACTGTTAAAGATAGCCGTCCTGCTGCTTTTGTTAGTGCTGTGAGTATCCAGAACGTCCAGAAAGGTCTGTCAAGGCTGATCATCTCACACTGTGGGCGGAACATTAGGAATCATCAGTGAAACAACAACAACAAGAACAACAAGAACAACAACAATAATAATAATAATAATAATTTTAATAATAATAATGAATAACTCATGTAGCATCTTTCATATATTTAATATGCAGCACAAAGTGTGTAAAACAGGGCAGGTAAAAGGAACAAGTGGAAATCAAGTAAAAGTAACAAATAAATGTAATGACAAAATTAATAACAATTAAGTAACGATCAAAAGTAAAAGTAAAAAAGGTCCAAACAAAAAAGCACATCACTCTCTTTCACTCTCTCACTTTTTCTTTCTTGCTCCTGCTTTCCTTCCCTCTCCCACTCTATTTCCCCTGTCTCCTTCTCTCTCTGTCTCTCACCTGCTGTCTCCTTCCTCTCCCTCACTCTCCCACTGTCTCTTTCCTTTGTCATCACTCACCTGTCCTCTCTTTTACTGTCTCCCTCCCTCTCCTGCACTTTTTCACTGTCTCCTTCTCTCTCTCTTGCTTACTCTGCCACTGTCTCCTTTCCTCTCCCTTCATCTTTCATTGACTCCTTTTTTCCTCCCTCACTTTGTCACTGTTTTCTTCTCTCTCCCTCGTTCTTTTACTGTCTCCTTTCCTCTCGCTTTCTCCCCCACTGTCTCCTTCCCTCTCCCTTAATCTTTCATTCACACCCCTTTATACATTTTCCTGCCAAGTTAAATGCGCAGTATCCAACACCGCAAGCTACAGAAGAACACACTTGTGAGTGGAGCCTGGAAAGGAGACCGTAAAATGTTTTGAAACCTAACACGTTTGCTCCTGTACTGTCCTGCACTTTAAATCCTTTCCCTTTATTAATGTCAGCTGCATTTATTTAATATGAAACTGAATCATTAACCTGTCTTCTGTTTTACAAATCAGGAAATGGGTGAAGAAGGTGCAGCTCGTTTCTCAAAGTCTGTGGTTTTTAAACTCCACATTATTTGCTCAGGACAAATTATGGTACAGATGGGCTTCAAAGCTGGAGCGTCCTGTCCTGGTTATGGCCATGGCGAACACTTTCCATGCTGTGAGTAATTGGAGCTTATTGTTGTTGTAAGGCTCTCTGAAGTTATTCTTGGGCTGCAGTTCAAATCATTACAGAGTCGACTGATTCCAGTGAGTCATGATACAGGTTTTTCTTTCCGTTCACTACACACTCGAGGAGCGCCTAGAGCCCCACAGAGTCCTATAGCGGTTTAAAGGGCCAGCATTCTACAGTTTTAGATTTTTTCTTTTTTCCCATAAAGTCCGCTTATAGCATAGCTGGCTGATTCTGTAAGGTGGATATACACTATATGGCCAAGAGTACTGGGACTTTCATGATGTTGCATTCAAATACATAGGCTTTAATATGGTGTTGGCCCCCTCTTGTTGAAAGTCTTTCCACAAGATTTTGGAGTTTCTGTAGAAATTTGTGCCAAATCATTCTGTAGAGTGTTTATTGTGTCAGACACTGATGTTGGATGAGAAGGCCTGGCTCACAATCGCCGTTCCAGTTCATCCCAAAGGTGTTGGGTGGGGTTGAGGTCAGGGCTCTGTGTGGGGCAGTGAAGTTCTTCCACACTGAACTCCTCCAGTCTTGTCTTTATGGAGCTTGCTTTGTGCACCGGTGCACAGTCATGCTGGAATAGAAGTAGCTCTTCTCCAATCACATAGAAAATCACGTAGAAATCATATAGAAATGCGTTCATGGTTGTGACATCACAACCATGATAGATTACAGTACTGAATATTTTACACGCCTATGCAAATAGTTTAAAGCCATTTTTCTCAGCGTGTGATAAAGTGTCTTTCTGCTAGCTAAGTTAACATTATAATAAATACAAACGAACAAGAAAGCAGTAAAAAGAGCATCAAGATTTGTTTGTAAAATATAAAGTTGATATTGTATGAGCAGGTGAGGAGAACACAGTTTTGGTTCCAGATTCCTCCTCGGTTTCTCCAGCCGTCGTTTGGATTGTGAAACTATATCAGCGTCTCCAGATTTAATGTAATGAAGGACTGATTGAGTCAAACCAGATTTCTGATGGGAACTACAAGTTATACTGGACCTCCTCAAGGAACACATAGACATACTGAATGTAAAATCTCTGTTTACTTTATGATGCTATTTGCATTCATTCTTTTTAGTTTTAATTAATGTAAAAAGACACTCCGCTCATCTAAAAAGTTTTTAAATATTATTTTCATATATGTCGCATATATAAGACTTTTCACAGTACTGTGCAGACGGAGGACTGAATTATATGTTTTGAAATGTTTACTTTGTTTAAATAGTACATCAAAGCAATGTAAATATTGTTACATTTGAAAATATAATGACAGTAACATACGCAACATCTTCATTTGAGACAATAACATACGCAACATCTTCATCTAAGTCTTCTCTTGTTTCTTTGCAGGGCTGAATGGAACTCTGACCAAGACATTCAGCTGTGATCAAGACGTCCAGTTCTACTGCATCTAACCAGGGAACAGGTAGAGGAGCTTGCTTGATTATTTAAGGATGACATTTATGAAGACATGCTGATATGCCTGGTTTGACTGGTTAGGGGTAGCTCTAGATTCCAGTCATATAAATCCTGTCTGAAGGCAAAAAAAGCCTTGAATAAAGTGATTTGTGAGAGAGTAGATTATAGTAAACTATAGTAAACTCTTTAAAAAAAACAAAAACACAGGGATATTTCAGTTTTACATGATATGGACCTTTTAATGAGTTTAGAGCCTTCACATTATTTGGAGGTTCTTTAATGTTTAAACAAGAATAGAACCTAAGACGTAGAAGAGAAAGACCGATCAGTTAATCAGATAATAATCATTAGACCAATTGCTAATAGAAATGATGGCAAATTGCAGCAGTAGATCGTTTACAGATGCTGCTGCTGATTGAAAGCAGATTGAGTTTGAAGTTTCTGGCTGAGTTCCAGCACTGGGTTACGATTTCTGTTCTCCTCACTAACCCCAAATCAGGGAGCCCCAAGAGAACCGCCCCACACACCTGCGCCTCTGAGCTGTACACTTTATTTCTTTTTCCTTCGCTTTTCTTCCAGTGAATGAAGGCTGGTGGTCTGGGAGTCAGGGACTGGGGGGGTGAGGTAGGGGAATTTGGGGGTTAAATATCAGCAATGAGGCCATTATGAAACCTCCAGTTATGGCCCGAAAACACAAACACAGTCTGAAGGTTTAGATGACTCGTACTTCCTCTGAACTGAGTGGAGAAAATGTGTGTAGATTGCAGGTTGTAAATGTTCACTCCAGACCACATTAGGCTGTGTGAGTAGAAGAGAAGATACTTTACTATGATCTGAATTAGATGGGAACTTCTTGTTATGTGAACAAAAAAGAAATGTCCTTTATAAAACCTCTTATATAACATCAACACAAACATGGAAAAATTATTTATTCTGTCCATATATGACGTATTTATTACACATCTAACTGTAGTTCTATGTACGGGGGAATTCCACTATTTTTCACAGTTCATGCATAATTAAGTGGTTCACGCTAGAGCGGCTGACGGTGTCAATTGACGTGATTTAATCAGGCTCAGAATCAGAATCAGAATCGCGTCTACTGGCCTATTGGAGCAGCAAGCATGCTCTGTAAGAGACATATGGGTGTGGTGTAGGCACATGTACACACATCATTTTATTTATTGTTGTGTTATACTGTCGTGCTTGAGAGACACCATCGACCGGAATCTAATTTCCGCTCACATACTCGGTCAATAAACGCGATTCTGATTCTGAATCTGAAATGCTGACTGGTGCTGTACGACGGGCTCTGGGTCCAAAGTCCACTGGACACTTGCTGTGTCTGCTGGATGCAGCTTGCGTGGATGTCTGCCGGCAGGCTGCATGACTAAACGCCTGAACACTGCAGCAGCGCTCATATCAAACGTTTTGTGCGAAACTGGGCACTGCGTCAATTGACGCACGCAGCCGTTATAGGTATAGCCAGTCAGACGCTGTTCTAGTGTTAAGATATAAACATACAGTCATTCAGAGTGAATTTGAAATTAAGTTTGTTCTGGAAAAACAAGAGTTTTGGTGAATGGAGCCAGAAGTATGCCTCTGAAAGCTCTCTCAAAGAAAGCTATTACATAAAATGGATATTAATGTACTACCTGAGACACTGTTTTGAGTTTTGGAAAGATTCATGATGGAAAGGTACATACAGGGTGTTGTGAGGCAAAACAGTACCCAAAGAAAACTGATTTAGTTCAGATTTTACCATCATCCACATCCCATATAAACACCTTTAAGACACATGTAGATTCCCTGGTGGGTTTGGAGAGTAAATAAAATATATATATTTGTGTTGTTGACATTGTAACCTCTGGTTCCATTCACCACCACTGTCAAGAAACCTGAGTCAGTTTCTCTACAATGAACCATTTCACACCAAACCCACTCTAAATGGCTCTATTTATAAACACTGATTCATGAGGGACGTCAAAAATGGCGGAATTTCGTAGTAGAGGATGATGATAGTAATAAGTCCAGACTCTAGACTGTAATTCACAATTTTAAAGAGAATTTCCCAGAAGAGAAACAAAACAACAGTGTGCTGCTAACGCGTAAATCAGTGTGTTGGTGTGTGTTGTATATAGTTGGACTGAAGAAACAAATACACAC
Source organism: Hydrocynus forskahlii (assembly GCA_037974365.1). Taxonomy (NCBI): domain Eukaryota; kingdom Metazoa; phylum Chordata; class Actinopteri; order Characiformes; family Alestidae; genus Hydrocynus; species Hydrocynus forskahlii. The sequence continues at coordinate 6,344 of JBBPCX010067193.1, read as the reverse complement.
ACATACACACACACACACACACTTTTTTAGTGGAGAAAAGGTCCTGTGAGTTGACCTCACACTTTCTGGACATTTTTCCAGAGTGAGGTAGAGCCTGTGGAATATTCCCACTTACGGAAAACACTCTGGCCACTCCCTTTCACTCGAAATTCTTTAAAGAAGGGGAAAAGAGCAGCCCTGAAACATAATCCACGCTTTGTGTGTGTATGACATGCTTTTTCACAGATATTCACCCTGACACAAAGCAGATACTGCTCACACAGCTTATGGACACAAAAGGGCCCAGTACTGCATTGCACCTTATTATAAAGCGCCCATTTCCTATCTTTTGTGATATTTTCCTCCTGTGCTCCACTCAGAAAGTTTGTGTGGTTTCATTACTAAAACTCATCATTCATTTCTAGATGATTTCCCAACCTCTCTTTATCCCTTGGATGCCACTTCTGTTACTGTGCCTTTAAGCCTGATATGTAAATGAGCTCTGTTCTGATTGACTGCCACGTATTCAGAAAGTAGTCTGGGCTGCAACACTCTTTATAACACTCCTTATAACTTATAAATAGTGTGGATGGGTTCGAAAACTACTGTCATTTGAAAGGGTGGAGCTAAACTGCTGTAGGCTGAATGGGTGGAGCTAAACTGCTGTAGCCTGAATGGGTGGGGCTAAAGTGTTGAATGCTTAATGTGTGGGGCTAAACCACTATAGGCTGAATGGGTGGAGCCAAACTTGTTTATAAATTTAATTGAAGCCTCATGAAGAATATACTTGTACATAAGTCCTTCATTCTGTACAACTTTCTGGAAATTTTTACCGAATTCAGATCATGATAACATCTCTCCTCTCCACTTAGATTCTCCACTTTCCACACAGTTTCTCCTCTCATTTCAATGAAGTTACGAGACGAAAATAACCACTTTTATTGTCGGCTGTGATAACTGCACTTCTTCCAGTTAAGTATGTAGTTTTGTTTAAAAGAGGAGTTTTTGGCTCATTAATGAGTCTGTGTAGAGCGCCTGTATAATCCAGATGGAAATATGAATGGTGGTAAATTACAGCCTCTTTAGCAGTCTTTCCTGCTGATTTTCCTGAGTCAGCCCCTTTCACCTTCAGCTCGGGCCGTTATGTGGTCTGCGTGTGCATTTACTCAGAAAATCGTTCCTCCATATGTCCTCCACAATCTTCTCTACAGCTCTAATCAGGCTTGAGCCCGTCAGAAGTTACATCTTATTTTCTTATGTGAAACATAATAATCTTACACTTACTTTTCACTGAGGTAAGAAGGAATTCTGGCACAGATTTTGTGTGTGATAGAGCAGCTGTGTATTAAAGCTGAGGGTGTATTTATTTATCTTTTCTCAGCTTTATGATCTTCAGAGGTTTTTTTTTGGCCCAGGAGTGAAGGAGGGTTTGAGGGTTGATGAATGACATCGCAACAAAGAGAGCAAGTGGGCGTGGCATTTGACTCTACTCCCACAGTTAACAGGTTTTTACATGGAAAAATGCAGCGATCTAAGCAGGTTTCTGTTATTACTGTATGAATTACACCACAACGAGCTCTGACCACACAGTCTGTTTGACTGAGAGATGTTCTATGAGCGTCAGTAACCACTGATAATGTCCATACAACTGAATCTCTTTCAGTATCACTCGACCTTGCTTGCCTGTAACCTAGCAACAAGACACATATTGGAATTCTTCTGGCCCAAAGAAAAAGTATATTGATTTATATGTATTGATTTATAAATAATATTATATGTTCAGTAGTTGTGAACCAGCAAATGTGTCCATTGATTCAAAATATTTTGAAAGTCCAAGCATTGGCCCTGTCATGAGATCATGTATTTAAAATGTGGTTGAAAAATATGGGGTAAAACCACTGCTTCTACTACTACTACTACTACTACTAATAATAATAATAAAAATCAGCATAGAAACAATAGGGTTCCAGCACTGCGTGCTTGGACCCCTAATAATAATATTAACAGAATTAGTAGTACATACTGTGTTTAATAATTATAAAAATCAAGTAAACATACCTTTAACAGTAAAATGATACTGGATTATTATTATGGCAGTAGTGACATTGCTGCTGAACATGAGTGAAGTGATAATTCCAGGTGCAGAGTTGTGTCTGTGTTGGCTGAGTGGTTTTGCAGTTGGCCCTGTGATCAGAAGATCGTGAGTTCAAATCCCAGGACTACTAGTGGTACCAGTGAGGTTTCTTTGAGCAAGGCACCGTCCCCACACACTGCTCCCCAGGGGCTGTGTTCCTGGCTGCCTGATACTTCGCTTGGTGAATGAGTTAAATGCAGAGAAAGAATTTCATTGGGGCAGGCAGTGGCCTAATGGTTAGAGTTTGCCCTGAGATCAGAATGTCGTGGGTTTGAATCTCTGGACTGGTAGTAACACTACTGAGGAACCCTTGAGCAATGTACCGTCCCCACACACTGCTCCCCGGGCGCCCCTCATTGGTGGCAGCTCACTGAGTAACTTGGTGAATGGGTTAAATGCAGAGAGAGAATTGTTTGATAATTCTGTTCTGAATTCTGAGGGATTCATTTATCAGTCTGAGTTAATATGCTAAAAAATAAGAAGTAAGAGCTGAGGTTGTTGTGGTTATACCACGCTGCTCAATGTGCAGCATTCAGGAAATGGCACATTCAGTTTGGTTGCTCTAGCAGCAGCGGGTGACGTTCAGTTCACCCTACTCACAGCTAGAGCAGCTAGTCCTAGAGAGCTGTGGTTACGGATCACTCCTGCAGCCAGCTCTATTTAAGGACTGAATTGAATATAGCACTTTGCGAAAGATTGCCTTCTGGTGTACCAAGCGGTTTGTTATATCTTTCTTGTTTCTTGTCATCGATCTCGACCTAGTTTCTGTTTTGACCCAGGCCTCTTGCCTGCCTTGGCTGTGATACTCCTGTTTTTGATTTTTGATTCTTGCTACGCTTTGCCTCGACTAAACCTTTCTGACTACTTTTCATGTTGATGTTTTTTCCTGTCCAACTTGGAAAGTTTTATGGATTTTTGATTTTGTATTTGCCCCGTTTTTCTTGTTGACTGCATTTGGAAACTTCAGACTCTTTGCTTGTTCAACTCGATAAAAACACAGTAAAATGTATGCTGCAGCTGGGTCCACTCTCCTCAGTTTGTTACACAGCGAAGCTAATACTTTTCTTGAAACAGCCTAAACGTTCGTCTGAGCTCATATGATATAGCTGCACATCAGATCGAAATATTTCATGGAAAACAAGATCTTATTAAACTTATTAAACTGTAGTTTTAATTGCTTAGAAAAAGAAAAATGTGAGTATTCATTAGTGGTAAATGTTTTACACATTATAAGCCAAAGCATTCGTAATAAGACACGACAGACGCTCCATTCTCTAAACAAAGTGATTACTCAGTTGGGACTGTCAAGACTGTGACATGAGTGTACTTTAATAGGCATTTGATCACATGACATGCTTCTAGAGTTATTAATCATTGCTGACAAGTTGAACCAACTCTGGTTTTATTATTTGCTTTGATTTCAGCGTTAATTACAGACATAATTAGAGAAGAGCATTGTGTCTTTAGTGCAGTTCATTACCACTGAACACGTCTTTAAGTGAAGTTTCAGTGCATGCTTGATTTTGTCACCGGTTGTGGTCGGGTTTGCAGGTGTTTGCAGCTAAAAGTCTGAGGGTCTGGCTGTTAGTTTAATCAGCATAGCTTCACCACTCAACACATCCTTGTTAGAGGAGAAGAGAACTTCAGACACCAAGCATGTTCTGAGTATCGACTACGTTTGGAGTAAAGGGGGTCTCTTTAATGTCACAGACTGGAACGGGCTAAGATAGTGTTTATACAACCAAAAAAAAACCCCAAAACATCAGAAGGCATCAAACAAACCCTACATCCACCACATTTCCATTCCAGACAGTACAGCTAGCCATCCATGCTTGGGCTCTGCATAAGCTTGTGTAAGTGACCATAAACTCTGTGTCTCTGGTCGGAATGTGGCCCTGTGTGTGGATGGAGGAGGAGGAGGTTTGGACTGGGGCTCCAGGGAATTGTGGGAAAAAGGGACTGTAATAATTTTGACTGAGAGAGCCGGGGTTCGTCACATTTAATAGCTTTATGTAACCACTACACACACAGTTTTCACCGTTTCGTACTGGAGAAAATGCAGCATGACGCATGTCAGTCTGAGTCTGAGCGTTTGGATACCCTGCAATTATCCTCAGGACTCACTGCTCTCTGTTAACTGCTGAGAGAGAGAGAGAGAGAGAGAGAGAGAGAGAGAGAGAGAGAGAGAGAGAGAGAGAGAGAGAGGGGCCAGTGGAAAGAGCTACCTACGCTACACTTCTACATACAAAATAAAATAGCAAATCATAAAACATCAGATTCATAAACAAAATAACATTCTTTCATACCAGAAAGGTTAGGTCCATGCTGAAGCTCATGCTTATTTCTGATTGGTCAGCCCGAGTTGTTAACTATATAAGCCTCATGTTAGCTATGTTAGTGCTGAAATCAAACAAGCAGTTTCAGGAAACTGCGAGTTAGAACTGTCACTTTAAAATAATTCAGTGAAGTGGATACAGTTGGGAGTCAGGCATTAGAAAAGAGAATCAGTTCTCGGTCACTACTTCCAAGGCAGAACGTTTAGGCCAACATCACAGTATATAAAAGTCCAGTTGGAACAGAATATTTCGGGCCTAAGTCGGGTTGAGAGAGAGCATTGACAGAATTAAGTTGGGTTGAGAGAAAACAAATGCAGAAGTGAGGTTGGGACAGAACATTGTTAAGTTTTAATTTTGTTGGAAGAGAATTTCTTAGGTCAGCTTAAGTCAGCTTGTGAGAGAACATTGTCTGACTTGAGTCAGGTTAAGGACAGAATATTGTTTTGTTTAAGTCAAGTTGGGAGAGAACATTGTTGAGGTTAAGTCGTGTTAGGACAGAATATTGTTGAGCCTAAGTTGTTTTGGGACAGAGTGTCATGGAGCTTTACTCAAGTTGGGAGAGAACATTGTTGAGTTTAAGTTAGGTTGGAACAGAATATTGGAAGCAAGTTTTGTCAAGTTGTTGCAGGGATAGGATGGAAATTTGTTAGGCTACATTTGGGCTCAGATACCACAGTTTATTTTTTTCCCCCTCATGTTAAATGAGATGTTTTAGATCCACTTATCTGGACTGTCCTTATATGAGTATGTTGACTTCATCATATTTGCAAGGCTGCGTCCACCTCTCTGGTTTCATTCCCTCTGATGTTAGTTTCTCCATTCGAACAAGCTTGTAAACCATCGGTCAAACCCACGTTGACAGCATTTACTTGTATCAGACGGGTGCTGGCCAGCGAACGGAGGGTGTCAGGTTTCATAATATAGAGCTGATACATAGCACCAGCTCAGGTTCCATAATAAAACCCAGTGATACACGCCACCAGCTGCTGCCCTTTACAGGAGCCTCATTCGATGCATCTGCTGCTCATTACTCTGCTAATTAAAGACATCCATACACTCCAGTCCAGACATGCTAAAGTGGCTAACAGTGAATGGAGGCTTGCAAGGGCTTTTCTCCTGTATGGGTAATGTTAGCATGGCCCTTAGTATAGAGGAGATATTTCTAAGCTAAGTGTAATATGCTCATACATTTTGGGTGTAGCATGACAGTGGTAGACATGGTGGTGGTGTTCAAAATATGTTGTCTTATTATTTGAGGCACAGTCTGCATCAGGAGTGCCCAGTTATGCTACTGGAAGGCTGATGTCCAGCACGGTTGAATGATTTCTCTGCTCAAACACACCTGGGTCAACTCACCTGTTAAGCCAGCTGGCTTAGTGAGGGTGTTTTGAGGAAAGAATCTACCAAACTGTGCTGGACAGAAGCCTTCCATGACCACGGATGGACACCCCCGGCCTACATCGGCCACGTGTCATTTCAACAACACAAACAGGCAGATAAGTTGCCTTCATAATGGTTCCACTGAAATTGACTGAAACTGCATACTAAATAACAGATGAAAACTTACATTACAGACACTAAAGAAGTTCACACACTCACCTCCTCTCATTAGCTACCTGGGTTGTAGATCTCAAACAGAAATGGGAAAAATCCATTATCCTGATTTGTTAATCAGGTTTATCACTGTTACAGCTAGTCAACAATAAAATGTGATTAGACAAACTAGGTATGGAGATCGCAAAGATGACTTTGTCGACGTTTAATGAACATCATTATCCCACACTAATAACATTATTTGATAAGGATTTGGCCAGTTCTGTGTATGTGTGTTATCCGATTCAGAACTCTCCTAAAATATTTTGTGGGTTTTCAAACTTGAAATCCGCCCCCCCCCC